>JABTTQ020001832.1:0-50000 GCA_016081115.2 Rehmannia glutinosa | reverse complement strand
ATCTACATAATCTAAAAATAGGCAACATTGTATTTGGTGAGTTGCAAGCTCAACAAGTATAATCAAGTAACATGTTATTTAACACCACACAAGCACATCATCAACAATCATCTTACACATTCTATTTATATCATTAATAAGTACACAAATGCACATGCTTAGTCATATTTTTTTACTGTTATGGACCATTTAATCATCTATATCCAAGAATAAACCGTGATCACGAATATGGTCATGGCACTTTATAATTCATAACTCATATATTTGAGTTTTAAGAACTCGAGTTGGCCGTACAATACTCTGTATTCAGAAAATTCTGAAAATCTGTAACACGTGATTCAAGTATATTGGTGGCCATAACAAAATCCTTTTATCTTTGATGAATGCATATTCCATATTCACATAACTCATATCCATATCAATATCATCAATATATTTCACATATCTCGATTCCATATCAATATCATCAATACATTTCACATTTCTCAAATTCATATCAATACTATCACAATATCACCAAAACAACCATATAATTCACATTTAGAATATAATGGATTCATATTCACAAAAACCGACACATGTGGAATTCATTCAAAAATATCAATTATACAATTACATAAGAGTCAAATAACAAATTACAAGATTATACTCACAATGTGATGTTCTTATCCCAATTCGCTTAATCAACCTCAATTGCTTCTTTATCGAGATTTTGACCTATGAATATATCAAAAATGCACAACTAAATTCACAATCATATATTAAACATTAATGAAGTTATGTGTATGTTATTAATGACCTATGTATGCTATGAAGTCCTAATTATATGAATCTTAGCTTATTAAAATCGAGAAAACTTAGAAAATATTCAATTAAAATGTCTGAAAATGCCACTCTGACAGCCTTCAGTATTATTAACATAACTCTCTATAGGAAAATGATATTGAGATGATTCAAGTTGTACTGGAAAGCTAATTTAATTTTCTACAACTTTCATGTTTTACAAATTTCCAAATTCGGAAAGAGAATGGGTCGAAATTGAGTGAAACAACAGTAACCTGCTGCTGGACAAAAACTGGGTATTATGCTGCCACCTTATAGTTCATGTAGATTTTCACACCTCTTAATGTATCCAATCACTCTCAAATTTTTACCACAATGAACAAACATGTATAACAATATAATCATGCCTTCAAATAATTAAAATTCATGATTTTAGACCCTCAAATGTATCCTTCTCCAAGCATAACAAAACATATTTTTGTACTTTGACAGCTTTGAGTTTATCTTATTCTTTCTTGTTTTACAAACCCTTAATCTGGTTTTTAACTTCTCCAAAATCACAAATATAAACTAAACTCATATATAAACACTCCTATGAACATATATTTAAGATCTAACTATTATATTTCATGTATTGAAAGATTTGTAAGGAAAAAGTGTATGGTTTCTGTTTCGAAAATGGTTGAGTGTACGGATTGTATGGCTAAGTCGAGGCCTCAATTAAATTTAGTCTCCGCAAGACGAAAGACGCCCCATATAAAAAGTGCTTACGGTTCCGGCGTTCGTCTCTAAGATACAACGACTTTATAATTCTGGTTTAGCAGCACTTGCAAAAACCAGAATCACAGCGAACTCTAAGTGTTTCTGACTTTCAAGCTAAGAAGGAGGTGTGTCAATATGCTCGAATGCAAATGATCGGTTTATTATCTGATAATTTCGTGTGTTCATTCAATCAGCAGGAGTCGAGTAATATAGACCTCAGGTGCCCCGTATGGAAAGATCTCATCTTTTGGCTCGAAAAGACAGGTTTTGAACGAACCAAAATGGCAAAGCTATGGCTTGATGCACGACCCGACACACGGGTCGTGCATCCGCCCGTGCTCGGATGCGAACCTCTTTCCCAATTGTATCCGTTAATTAGTTAATTAATTAACAAAAAATTAATTAACTATTTTATTTTAAAGGTTTTTGGTCCAAAACAATAAGGGTCTTGAAGCCCACGACCGGACTGGGCCGGGCGAGCCGAGCCGAGCCGGTGGGCGGGCGGCGGCAAGACGCACGCGCGTGTGTTCTTTAAACTAAACCCACAAGCATGTAGGTCCTCACCCCTTTAAAAACTTGGGTGCCCCCAAGGGCCCAAACCCATAAGTCCAACTTGGGATAAATATAGTGTGCACACTTTGCCTCTTTATCCTATGTGGGATGGAACATTTCTCCTTCCCCACATTTTCCATTTTCCATACCATTTATTTGTATTAAGTGGCTACCTTCTAGCATTAATTTCTCATTCACCCGGAATTGGTTTTGAGAAATTCCAAATGTTATTCTCATCTACTCTCTTAGTAGAATTTTTACAAATAATTTAATTCCATTTTTCATTAATGGAAACCACTTAATTATTTGGTCAAAATCGGGTCAACACCCATTTTACCAAACAAACAATTCCAACAACCCCCCACATGAATGAAATTAATGCATGCGTGTATGCAGATTCGCTTGAAAGTCTCGGCAAATCGTTATTGCATCAGGATAGGTAGCTTGTGGCTTTGAACCTTCCTTAGTAAAATACTATCAGATTTACTAGTTGCTTAGTGATGCGATGCCTTGAACTATTCAGCCATTTGTGTAAACCGAGATAACAGTACTTACACAATAACAACTCTAACACTTGTTGTTCTCACGTTGTGTCCATTTCGGCCCTGAACCGTATCTTAAATGCATAAGTGCTTCTTTGAAGCGGCAATTACTTCTCACTTATATAAGTGACCTCCTATTGAAGAGTATCCTGCCATACTCCACATTTCGGTATAAGAATCGTTAAAAGTCTTAAACTTAACCTCACCACATTCAGCAGGTTTTCATTCACTTGGATGTATCGAGAATGAGCTAACACATTTTCCAAATGTTCAGCTGAACATTCATAACTTAGTTGTCCCATTGAACCAAGGTCTTGGGATCTCCAATTCACGAGGTTGGGTTACCATTATGAACATTCTTTAAGTTGTGGATTTTAAACCTATTCCCCTTAATAGTTTATACAATTGATCTCGATTTATGCCTTTTGTAAGCGGATCTGCAAGGTTTTCCTTTGATTTCACGTAGCCAACCAAAATAACCCCATTCGAAATCAATTATCTATTGGTATTATGTCTACGAGAAAAAATGTCTAGACTTACCTCTTTTCTTTGCAAGAAAAGAAACCTTTTATGAATACAACAATTCTTGATTTAATGATCGTACCATCATTTATATCATGAATGTCGAATTCATTTCCTCGGGTGTTTCTACTTTAGCCAAAGCACCCACACACTTCAAGGCAATCTCCTTTATGTGGTTTGCTAAAAAGTAAAGCTCCCTTACAATTTCTGATATCCTTGTTCAACACAAGATTATCCAGAACTTCTATGGCTCTCGGCCACTTCCCTTTTATTTTGTTTAGAACCTTGTCCCAATAATCCAGTTAGAACTTCGTTCTACCAGATTTCAGACCTTAGTTCCAACAATTCCCAATAACTTGAGATTGGTTTGACCTTGAACCTTCCTACAATCCTCCTTGGAAAGTAGACCCCTTTTGATTCTTCAAAAGTTTCCTCTTCAACAGTTTGACGTTGTCTTTCCTTCATAGCTTGGTGTTGGATCAATTTGCTTCAAGATTTAGGCTTGAGGATTTTGGTTGAATAACTTGAGAATATTTTGCAGGTTACAATTTGGATATTGCTTGATTTCTTAGGTGTGCAAGGTTCAGGTAACCTTTTCTCAATGTGATTCCTCAGTCTTTTATAGTGAACTTTTCAAAAATCTGCCCCTTGAAGAGATATGTTGATTTTCAAAAGTCACTTGTGTTTGTTGTCTTGCCTTGTCGCAGTCTTTGATGTTGACATTTCCTCGTATTTAATGTCTTGCAGCATTGCAGTGTCTCTGACACTTAGTGCAGTGCTTCCCATTGGTTTGTTCCTTTTGCACACAACTGGAACTAACACTTTATCTCCCGACAACTTTAACAGTTATTATTCGAGTAACATTCTTGACTTTTATCAACGAATCTCGTTCGATTTGTCTTGACTTGATCAGCTTTTTTTTATTCCCAGGTGACTTTGAGTTAGCTTCCAATCAATGGATGACTCATCCGTCACTTCAACTTGAGACTCGCTTCGAGTTGACTTGATCGACTTCTTCATACAAAGAGTATCATAGCCGATACTCCTTCATCCGAGTCCTTGATCTTCTTTCTTGGCCATACTCGGTGTTCCTCAACTGAGTCTTCACTTGATCTTTAGTTGACTTCTTGTATTCCCAGCATAGCCGACTGACTTTGTTCAAATTTCTATCTATTACAATACAAATTACAAAGAAAATTGGGTGCCAACTTTCTAGTATAAGTTTTACATAGAATTCATCAAAATATAAACAATAAATTTCCCAACAATTTCCCCCTTTTTGATGATGCCAAAACTTAAAACATTAATTAACATGTAAACAACACAGATACATACAGACAATGCAGTAACAAAGAATGTATGCGTAGAATCAATCATTTTATTGATCATAACATTCTTGTCCTTTACACAGTTATTTACAGGGTGTATCAGAGCATAATCATATCTAAGCCAATTTCAAGCATTTATGCTAAGATACAGAGATAGAGAGAAAATACAACAATATTTTATTGAATGTACAGATGACTTACATATATATGTATTTACAAGAGTAAAATACACGAAGGGCTAGCAGCAACACTTTATCGTCTTCGCTGCCTCCTCCTTTCCTCTTCAGCTCTGTCGTCATCAGCTCTCTTCTTCTTCTTTTCCTCTTCAGCTGCTTTCTTCTTTTCGTAGGCTCTCTTTGCAGCTTCATCTTTCCTTTTTCTTTCTTGTCTCTCTTGCCACAGCTGATCTTGTCTTTTGTTTTCTTCTTCAATTCTCTTCACATATTCAGCATTCTTCCTAGCCACCTCCCGATTGGCTACTTCATCATACCCAGCCCAGTAGATCATTCCCTTCTTGCCTGGATCTACATATTCAATGTTTTTGGTTAGAGGTCTAGGTTGAAAGCTTCTACCTTCACCACTTGTTCCTCCTCCTCTGGGCGTGTATCGTACTGGAGTCTTCTTTTTACCAGCTGAATGGTTGTTGGTAGTTTGTTGCCTATCAGCTTCTTCACACAGCTTTAGACCTTTCTCCCAGTACAAGTCCCAGGCTTGGGCTAACGGCATATTCTTGAAATAGCCTTTGGATTCGTGAGTTTAAAATTCTTCAACTGATCTTGGCTCATTTCTGTCATCTGGAATGGCATATGTGTCCTTCCCTGCCGAAATGCCACCGAACTGTTTCATCACTGCTTCAACGCGGGCATCCGTCTTTTTATCGAACTCTAATTGATCTGCTATTACGATCTTTCTTTTCTCGACATGGGCACAAGTGTTCGATCGGCGAGTTCTTGGAAGTTTGCTTTGATTATGCTAGCGTGACATGACCTTGCCGAGGGTTTCAAAAGCATTAAGGTCACATCCTCGACCTTTCCCCTCAACAGCTTTTCCTTCTCCTTCCTTTTCTCATCGCTTGTCTCCTTCTTCTTTTTCAAAAAGCATTAAGGTCACATCCTTTGACCTTTCCCCTCAACTTTTCCCTTCTCCTTCCTCTTCTCATCGATGTCTCCTTCTTCTTTTCAACAGCTTTTTCTTCCTTCAAAATTCTTAGGTATTCCTCTTCCCCCTTTTTGGCATCATCAAAGGAGAGAGGAACCCCCGAAAACATCCCGGCGAGCATGAAATCCAATCCACCGAGAGTCCGAATTCTCGCTTGAGTCTGTGCGGCATGTCTTTGTGCGAAATTCTGAGCGATGGCTTTCGATTCAGCTGCCACTAGTTTCATTTCAGCCATGAGGAGGCTGAATTTGGCATTCATGTTCTCTTCCACACGCAGAAGTTCTTTGCGTTGAAATTCACGCAACAGCTCCATCTCAGTAGTATGAGAGGCATGCATTCTATCAATATTTGCCTGCATCCTCCGCTTCATGTCAGCATTGTCAGCACTCCAGATGAGCATCTTGTTGTACAATGCTTTAAAGTATCTAACTTGTTCATATTGCATTGTACTATGCTATTGACACCACTCCCTGATTCGTGCCACAATCCCTCGCAAATCTGCTGTGAGGTTGGCATCCCTATTGTCCAGCCGCATATCTAGTGAAGCCTGGTGCCGTTCAATCTTCTCAATCTCTCCACAGATTTTCTTGAAGACATCACGGATCTCAGTTGTTACCTCGATTTCAGCTGGCGGCCAAGCAACATCAAAATCAAAGTCTACTAGAACAATGGAATCGGTGGGAATTACTGGATCTACTCGGATGTTGAAACGCCGATGCTCATGGGTTGTTTCTTCTTCAAGGTCGGGCAGCTCAATCGAGAAAGGGAAAGTTTCTTCGAATGCATCATCACGCACATATGGTATTGATTCTACAGTTGTTCATGCTCGTGATGATCCTGGTTGAGTCGAGCTCGCGCAGATGACTAGGTCTCGATTGGGCCTTGTTGAGTAGATTGGCACCGATCGAGCCTCACTGTCTTAACACTTCTTCGGCCTCAATAGATTCTGCTAAATGAATTTGCTTGTCCTCACTGTTTTTTCAAATTCATCCGAGAATGATAGAACCTGGGGTTAGGTTCATCATCGGTTGAAGGTTTGACAAGCGACTTTGAATTCTCGCTTACTCGTTTCTTGGAAGAACATCCTCACCGAGTCCTTTGCGGCGGGGTGGACTCGGCTTCGTCTTCGAGATCCCAAGAATGTTGTGTCGATTGTCCGGGAATCATGAAGAGCACCGATTTCTCTTCTCGAGTCGGCAATGATGACTTGAGGGATGCTCTTTTCTCTTGATTTTTACCCGGGAAGTCTCAACCTCCCCGGGCCTTTAACACCTCCAGCAGCCTCAATCGCAATGGCGAGGTCATCGGAATCCCTTCGACGACGTAGCCGCCTTAGGGTCTTGGACATTGGCATCCGAAGGGTCTCAACCCCTTGATTGCACTTTCGATGCAGTGTTAACTCCCAAGCAGTTCCATCCTTTGCCTCGATCGCAATAAAGAAGCGTCCTCGGCTGCAAAAATGCTTGTCACTTCACCGGGATGACTCAATCGTCCGAAGCCACAAGTCAACTTGCCGTTGTTCTATTTCTTTTCTTTCTCCACTTCGCCTCCTTCCTTCATTGCGGAGTCATCTCAAAGATCCTCCGACCTTCCCCCGCAGGTGGAGTGAGTTTCCCCCCGGGGCGCACCACCGAGTGATCGATAGTGGGGTCACTCGCTCCAAACTCCCTTTGTTTCTATTGAGTGCTCGGCCATAAAAGGCGGTGGTAACACACCTTCAATAGGGGTTGGCTCAACTTGGGTGCCCAAGTTTCCTGTCTCATTGCCAAGTCCCTTGGACCCATCTTCTGAGTGTACTGGGGACGTGGTCGCAGCGATAAATGTGGCAATCTGCTGCGCCACTCCCAACGAGTCTATCTCCAGGAGAGATTTTGAGGACTCTCCTGGTCCTTCCATCAACTGTTGCTCGGTCATCATCCTGGATTCCCTTAGAGCTTGCTGCATTTCTGACTTTTCTTGTGCAGCAGCGGGATCCAAGTCTTCATCACTTTTGGGGACATATCAAAATGAGGGTGAGCATGTTCTAGTGAAAGGACATATGTTTGCCTTCTCCAGTGCACGGGCTTGATCTTCAGCTTTGTCTTTCTCGTCCGCCTTTATGATACGGAGGATGTCCATGCAATTCTCTTCATCAAGAGCCTGTCGTGCAATGGTAATTTCTAGGAATTACATTAACTCCTCTTCCTCTTCTATAAACTCGGGGCGTTCGAACTGCACCCTGGAGTTGCTTAGCTTCCATGCCCTCTATTCGCGTAGACGGCGCTGAATTTCTGGGTATATTGGAGAATACATGATGACATCATCATTGTCATCCTAATCTTGGTTGTTTCATCAACGATTTCTGGAGACTGCACTTCCTCAGCAGTCTCAGGGGTTTTCTCCAGCTGAGTTGCAGACTCAGCTGTCTTCTCAAGCTCTAAAAGCTTGAAGATTCTCTTTCTTCTTTTTGTCCTTACCAGAGGAATTTCTGGTTCGGATTCCTCTTCTTCAGGTTCTTGGGCGGCGGGGGCCGGAGCATCTTTCGTGGATTGAGGAGCTGCCTTTCTTGGCTTGACAGTCCTCTTCTTTCTGATGGTCGGAGAAGGTATTTGGGCTTCCTTCTCCGCTTCGGCTGCGTGGGTAGGAGACACGGCTGCTCGGGCAGGTGACTCGGCTGCAGGGGCAGGTGCGTCCATTGACTTTGCTGCAGGGGCAGCTTTCTTCTTTGTAGCTTTCTTATTGGGAGGGGAGGCAACAGTTGTTTCCTCGGGGTTACCTGATTCCCCCTCACTTGTGTCCGCCATCTTCGCATGGGCTCTCTTCTGGGCTCTAGAAAGGTTAGCCCTGAACATCCTCTTGTTTACATGGAAGGGCTTCCCATGTTGAAGGGAAATGCCCTTCACTTCCATTAAATGGCCAATGACTAGGCCATAGCCGAGTGATCCTCCAAAGGATCCATCTTCCTTGAACGATTTATTCACAACATTCTCGCGCAGTCTGCCGCACACGAACTCACCAGTTAACTTTCTTTCCTTGCATGATCGCAAATGACGATCGATCGGCTTAGTCTTTGACAGTTGATTGAAACTGCCAAACTTCATATCCACACATTTTGAGACGACATCATCAGCTTGTGATAGTCGTCCTTCAGCAACTTTTTCTTAGCTGTGTAGATGACCTTCGCAAAGACACTCTCGGTTTGGCTACTTTTTTCCATGCGGCAGCCAAGTCCACATCAGCTTCGTATATTTCCTGCATACCCTGGACGGTAATAAGCGAGTGCTCGCAAGATCCTTAGCATTGATCATGATGTCCTTGCGGTGGACGGAGGACTTGATACCTTCGTCCTGCACCTCGGCATTCACATAGAACTGCGCCACCTCTTCCAGGTAGGTGTGCGAGTATTCTATCGTCAAAAAGGCTTTAAGCCCAGATTTTTCCAACATATCCACGATTTTTTTTACAATGGTTGCATCCGAACCCTGCTTAATCATTCCTTCGAAATCCACAGAGGAGCCTGAGTGGATTTGCTTTGATAACTTTGCAAAATCTATCTTCGGTGCCATTTTTAGAAGTTTCTTCCGATTGAATCTTGGTGAACTAATTTGAGAACTTGTAGGGTTTTCGAGAGAGAAAAAAAACTTGCTTTCTTTTTCTTGGGAAGATGAATAGTTTCAGAAAAATGTGTGAGAGAAGATTGAAAACTGTATATAAGGGTTATAAAAGGATGGGTTTTTGGATTTTGAAAGTTGATCAAGATTAACGGCTCAGAGTTAGCACGTCACACTGCATTTAATTGCTCGCATTTAATGCGGCAAAGATTTATATCAATCATATGCTTATTGTGCGACTTTTGATCGCATGCGCTCATTCTTACGACGTCATCCTTAAAAACATTCCCGCTCATTAAAAATGACTGCGTTTTTGTCACTTAGCTCATAAATGACTCAAACACGCTACAAATGACTCAACTTTTCTTCTCTCCTTTCGTATAGTGACTCAGCTGTCAGCTAACTCGATACAGCTGACTTTCGGATACGGCTGATTCACTTGGCTGATTCATGAGATTTGTTCTATTTTCATCTTTTCACATTCCATCTCTTCTTATTGAGTCTTCTGAGTGTCAACTCAGCTCAATTAACCCTAGCTCATGCTTAAGCTCTTCAAATCTTGATTCACATGAAGGTTTGGTGAATATGTCAGCTAATTGTTTATCAGTTGAGATATATTCCAGAACGATGTCTTTCTTTTCAACATGATCCTTTATAAAATGATATCTGACATCAATGTACTTTGTTCTTGAATGCAACACAGGATTCTGAGTGATTGCAATAGCACTTGTGTTATCACACATAATTGGAATATCTTTTTCTTCAATTTCATAATCTCTCAGTTGTTGTCTCATCCATAAGACTTGGGCACAACAGCTTCCCGCAACTATGTACTCTGCTTCAGCTGTGGATGTGGCTATTGAGTTTTGCTTCTTGCTAAACCAGAAACTAATCTGTTTCCAAGCATTTGACAAGACTGGCAGATACTCTTCATGTCAACTCTACATCCATAGTCAGAGTCTGAGTGACGAATAAGCTTGGATCCACCTTCCTTTGGATACCATAAGCCAACTTCTTGGCATCCCTTCAAATATCTTAGGATTCTCTTAGCTGCAGTCATATGGCTTTCTTTTGGTGCAGATTGAAATCTTGCACATACACCTACTGCAAAGGTGATGTCCGCGCCGCTTTGCTTTTTATAGATAGAGCAGAGATCCAATAAGTGCTCTGTATCTAGTTTGATCTATAGCTTTACCATCTGCATCCATGTCCATCTTAACTGATGTATTCATTGGTATTTTCACAGAAGACTTTTCTTCCATACCAAATTTCTTCATTAAATCTTTGGTGTACTTTGTTTGACTTATGAAGGTTCCATCCTTCAGCTATTTAACTTGAACTCCTAAGAAGAATGTCAGCTCTCCCATCATGCTCATTTCAAATTTGCTTTGCATGAGATTTGAGAACTTATCACACAGCTCTTTATTAGTGGATTCAAAGATGATGTCATCCACATATATTTGAACAAGCAATATACTCTCCCCATCTTGAATTCTGAAGAGTGTTCTGTCTACTTTGCCTTTGGTGAATCCATTGTCAGTTAGAAATTGAGACAATGTGTCATACCATGCTCTAGGTGCTTGTTTCAATCCATATAGAGCTTTTTTGAGCTTGTATACCTTATCTCCAATGGTCTTCTGCTCAAAGCCTGGAGGTTGCTCAACATAGACTTCTTCTTCCAACAATCCATTTAAGAATGCAATTTTCACATCCATTTGATATACAATGAAGTTTTTGTGTGCAGCATAGGCAAGAAACATCCTTATTGCTTCTAATCTAGCAACATGAGCAAATGTTTCATCAAAATCTATTCCCTCTTCTTAGCAATACCCTTTGGCTACCAATCTTGCTTTGTTTCTTACCACAGATCCTTCCTCATTCATCTTGTTTCTGAAAACCCATTTTGTGCCAATGACATTTTGATGGGTTGGTCTTTGCACCAATTCCCATACTTTGTTCCTTTCAAATTGATTCAGCTCTTCTTGCATGGCTTGAATCCAATGTGTGTCTTCCAATGCTTGGGACAAATCTTTTGGCTCTATTTGGGAAATAAAACAAGTGAACATTGCTTCTTGTTGAGCTCTGGATATGGTTCTTACACCATATCTTACATCTCCAATGACTAGCTCGGTGGATGGTCTCTCAACCATCTCACATCGTTGGAGTAAATCACCGGGTTGATCGTCTTGCGCTTGTGTTGTCTTGAGCAAACTCTTTCATTATCATTCAATTCATGAGATTTTCCAAATTTCTTTGAGACTCAAATTGTCTCATCTTCATCTTGATTGATTGTTCCAACTTTTCCACTTCAACATAGGGACTCTTCCGCATAATTGGTTGATTCAGCTTATCAGCTAACTCTTCAATATCTTCTCCATTCACATTGGGCTCATCCAAACCACATGAATAGATTCTTTTGTGACCATAGTCCTCTTTTTTAGTACTCTATAGGCTTTGCTTTCAGCTGAGTATCCTAATAAGATACCTTCATCAGCTTTAGCATCAAAAGCCTTTAGATTATCTTTGCCATTGTTGTGGATGAAGCATTTACATCCAAATATTCTAAAGTACCCAACATTTGGCTTTCTCCCTGTCCAGATTTCATAGGGAGTCTTTGTCAGCTGTCTATTAATCATGCACCTATTTTGAGTATAACATGCAGTGTTTATGGCTTCAGCCCAAAATCTCTTAGGCAATCCAACTTCAGCTAACATGGTCCTCGCAGCTTCCTTGAGAGTTATGTTCTTTCTTTCTGCTACTCCATTCTGCTGTGGAGTCCTTGCTATAGATAATTCATGAGCAATACCATTTTCAACACAATACTGAGTTATTATTCCATTGACAAACTCAGTTCCTCTATCAGACCTTATCTTTATAATGGTTTGACTCTTCTCATTTTGAACTCTTCTCATCAGCTGAGGTAATTTCTGCAACGTTTCTTTCTTTTTTCACATAAAGATTGTCCATGTATATCTTGAATAATCATCCACCACCACTAAAGTGTATTTCTTTCCACTTATGTTGGCTGGTTCAACAGGACCAAATAAATCTTTGTGTAACAGATGCAATATTCTTGTTGAAGAAGGACTATGCTTCTCTCTTTGAATGATGATTTGATCTCGCTTCCCATCCGCATGCATCACAAACACTTTCCTTCTTGTACACCGAAGCCGCAATCCTTCCACAAGATGACTCCTTGCAAGTTTGTTGATTGTCTTGAAGTTCGGATGACTCGACTTCTTGTGCCACAACCAACTTGATTCGGTTGTGCTCTTTGCTAACAGACAAGTGCTTAGTGTGGCAGTCGACCAGTTTACCACATACATATTCTTTTGTCTGGATCCTTGCAGCACTATTTCATTTGATTCAGTATCTTTAATTTGGCACACTCCCATATTGAATCCGACATTGTAGCCCTTGTCACAGAGTTGGTTGATGCTTAACAGGTTGAAGTTGAGGCCTTCAACATATGCAACGTCTGTGATTTCTAATCCATTTTTCTTGATGGATCCAGTGCCTCTTATTCTCCTGGAGCTTTATTTCCTCCAAATATGACTTTTGCACCTCTAATCTCCTTGAATTTTGACAGATTTTTCTTGTTTCTGTCATCATAATGTGTCCGGGAATGACCACTATCCATGTACCAGTCCTTGGCACTCAACCTTCCTTGAACCCAATCAAGGAAATTAGTTTTTAGGTACCCATGTTTGTCCGGGTCCCGAGGGGTTAGTCTTTGAAGATGATCCAACCAACCTATAGCCAAATGACTTGACTCTAAGAGGTTGCCATCTATCCTGCTTCCATAATCATAACTCACTTTGCAAATTGCTTGGGGCTTTAGGTTCATACAAATTGTCTCTTTTTTGTCCGTATGTCGGTGTGTGTTTTAGCAATTTCATTCTTTGGGTAGTTGTGATATTTACGAGCGTAGTGCATGGGTGCATATGTGTCTTGATGATAGCTCTTTTGCCTTTGGAATGACCTTTGTTGAGTTCTAGGTCTTTGCCATTTAAAACTTGTATTCCATAGGTCTTTGCTTTGATATGTCACATTATTCCAATCGGCTTGGCTTGGGTAGTTTCTACATTCCCATCATATGTGTTTCTTTGATAAAACTTCTGGGGTTTTTGGTAGCTCTATTTATTCTTTACAGAGTACTTCCTATTTGGAGTTTTTGAGGAACTCTCTTCAATTTCTTCTTAGTTGTCCTCTCAAAGATACTCAATCAAGTTGTTTTCAATCCTTTTCTTTTATATCCAAGGCCGCTTTGTTTGTGATTGTGCTTTGGAGTAAATGTGGGTGCAAAGATTTGGTGTTTTGGATTTTTGATATGCTTCATTACTTGAAGATCCTTTTTCTAAAATCACTCTGAGAGTTTGACTGTGTACAAAGGAATTGAATCATATGCCTGTCTTGTCTCCACATTCTTTTTGGCTCATAATAAGGTCATCCAATGATTTAGATGCCTTTGTAAATGATGCAATCATATTTTTGAGATCATTTTCCCTCTTTTCTATAGCAGCTATTTCTGCTATTAGTTTAGCATTCTCAGCTTTCAGCTCTTTGTTCTCATCACTATGTGACTCGGAGTACTCAGCTCCTTAGTCAGCTGTGAGTTTTGGCTTTTGAGCTGGCTGTTTTCCTCGTTTAATAGTGTGTGTGTGTGAGGATTTAATGTGCTCAAAGTCTTTCATCATTTTTCCTAATGAATCATAAAGATCAGTGGGTGATGAAGTGTGTGTGTCACAATCACTATCACTAGAATCTGAGTGAGATGATTAGAATGTACATCATCTTCTTGGTCTGGTTGATCTTGTTCTTTAGCCATTAGACAGATCATTGATTCTTCCTCAGAATCACTTGAGTAGTCAGCTTCACTACTTTCTCGAAATCTGCCGCTTCTTTAGACTTAGTTGTCTCAGCAGTCTCTGCAGCCAACATAGCCTTTTTCTTTTCCTATCTTCTTTCTCTGAAGACTCTTCTTTCTTCTTCATTCATGTATTTATTGACTACTGGATATGGACAGTCAATAGCAAGGTGTCCTGGTTGTCTACACTTCCAACACAGGTTCTCAGCTCTTTCCGTTCTTGGGTTATCAGCTCTCTGATATTCAACCTTTTGATGCTCAGCTCTCTTGGGTGGCTTATCTTCCCTTGACTTGGAGGGATCTGAATGTCTCCTGGAGGATTCACCTTTGTTTTTTTTATAGTTCTTGTTGAAGAACTTGTTGAATCTTTTAACCATCAGGGCAATTTTCTCCTGGTCAATGGCTTCCTTGACCTCAGCTCTCTTCCCATCCTTGACTATAAGTGCAACTATTTTGGGTACATATGTCTCCTCTTGATCTTTTCTTCTCAGCTCAAACTCATAGGCTTTAAGGTCTGAGAATAGCTCATGATTAGATGTTGTTGAGAGGTTCATTGAATGTCTCAGAGCCATGACCTTCATTTCCCATTCAGCTGGGAGGCTTCTCAGAATCTTCATACACATTTCCTTCTATGTATATTCTTTCCCAAGTCTTTGATAATTCATCCGTGATTTCGGAATCGAGCATCCAAATGATCGAGGTTTCACCGCAAGCATTTTAAAATTTTCAAATTTCTCAGACAAAGAATGACAATTTGTTTTCTTTAATTTGCTCAAATCCTTCACAAATTAAAGTTAATTTATCCCAGATTTGTTTTGCAGTTTGGCAAGATTTGACTTTGTTGAATATTGTTTTGTCCAAGGTTTTGTAAAGTATGTCCTTGGCCACATTGTCCAAGTTGTATCTTTTTCTGTCCTCGTTTGTCCATTCAATCCTTGGTTTCTCAACCAGGGTCGGTCTTGCCTCAAAGAAGAACTTCTTATCCTTCACCAAGGGCGCTCTGACAAATGTGTTCACTTTCAGTATTTGCAGTGGCCCATCCTCTATCATTATCCACATTTCATCATGTAAAGCAGATAGATGAGCCTGCATACGAATTTCCATTCATCAAATTCCTCAATAGTGAACATAGGAATGCGTGTCAAATTTGCTTCCATGATAATAACTTTGCTGAATAAAAGAGATGATTTTTGAAAGAGCAAGTGTTAAAAATTTCTTTGAAAGATTGGAGATCTAGTTCAGAACCAGTGCGGAAGGCTCAATGAACCAACCGCTCTGATACCACTTGTAGGTCCCAAAGGGTGTGAGTAAGGTTTAGAAGGAGGGGTTGAATAAACCTTACCAACTTTTCGATTTTAGTCCTTTTAAAATATTACAGAGTTAACACACAATTAAGTCCTTAAGGGACAGCTAAGTTAGTTATTCAGCAGAGTTAGCCACTCAACAGACTCGATAGACTTGTTGATAGAATAACTCAATTGTTTAGTCTAAACCTTAACTTGGTTGTGATGAGTTTTTCGGCGGAAGACTTAACACCGTTAAATTTGATTTAACTTTGTTTTAACACTTGGTTTTAGCATTTTGTTATTTATCAGTTGGATAGCAAATTATCAGCAGATATAAAGTAAGTGTGCGAAATGTAAATATCTTTGAAATATAAATGACACAAGTAAATTTTATAGAGGTTCAAGATGGGGTAATTCTTCTACTCCTCTCTTCTCCAACTCCCGGAGAAATCCACTAAGTAATGATCGTAGTACAAAGTGGTTATCGGTCTAGAGACAAGTCTTGATCACGCACCGACTTGATCCTTGGACTCGATCCGAGATGCCTTGGTCACACACCGGCTTCTCGTCCGACTCGGCCTTCTTCTTCAGGGCGGCTGCCTTGCTACTTCAACTTACTTTCTCAAGCTTCTTGGATTTGATCACAAAGTCCTCCAATAACTTGATATTGGTTCGACCTTGAACCTTCCTACAATTCTCCTTGGAAAGTAGACCCCTTTTGATTCTTCAAAAGTTTCCTCTTCAATAGTTTGAGGTTGTCTTTCCTTCACAGCTTGGTGTTGGATCGATTTCCTTCAAGATTTAGGCTTGAGGATTTTGGTTGAATAACTTGAGAATATTTTGCAGGTTACAGTTTGGATATTGCTTGATTTCTCAGGTGTGCAAGGTTCAGGTAACCTTTTCTCAATGTGATTCCTCAGCCTTTTATAGTAAACTTTTCAAAAATCTGCCCGTTGAAGAGATAAGCTGATTTTCAAAAGTCATTTGTGTTTGTTGGCTTGTCTTATCGCAGTCCTTGATGTTGACATTTCCTCGTATTTAATGTCTTGGGCATTGTAGCATCTCTGACACTTAGTGTAGTGCTTCCCATTGGTTTGTTCCTTTTGCACACAACTGGAACTAACAATTTATCTCTGACAACTTTAACAAAGTTACTATTCGAGTAACATTCCCGATTTTTATCAACGGATCTCGTTCGATTGTCTTGATTTGATCATGATCTTTTTATTCCCCGTGATTTTGAGTTAGCTTCAATCAATGGATGACTCATCTGTCACTTCAACTTGAGACTTGGCTTCTTGAGTTGACTTGACCGACTCTTCATACAAATTGTATCACAATCGATACTCCTTCATCGAGTCCTTGATCTTCTTTCTTGGCCATACTCGGTTGTTCCTCAATGAGTCTTCACTTCGATCTTGATTGACTTCTTGTACTCCCAGGCATAGCTGACTTGACTCAGCTTGTTCAGCCCTATCTATTACAATACAAATTACAAAGAAAATGGGGTGCCAACTTTTTAGTTTAAGTTTAACATAGCATTCATCAAAATCTAAACAATAAATTTCCCAACATCTTTCTCAATCCGAAGTCGAACTATCAAATCCTCAAGCCCCATCTCTTTGCGCTTGTGCTTGAGGTAGTTCTTAAAATCTTTCCACGATGGCGGTAATTTTTTGATAATCGCAGCCACTTGGAACGACTCACTCAGAATAATCCCTTCAGAC
This sequence comes from Rehmannia glutinosa, assembly GCA_016081115.2. NCBI lineage: Eukaryota > Viridiplantae > Streptophyta > Magnoliopsida > Lamiales > Orobanchaceae > Rehmannia > Rehmannia glutinosa. The sequence goes on along the minus strand of JABTTQ020001832.1, from coordinate 32,883 downwards.
ACTAAGTCGTGAAGTATGATCTGAATTTCTTGCACTTGGCTAATCACCGTCTTGGTATCAACCATCTTATAATCCAGAAATTTACCGACCACAAATATCTTTATGCCGGCATCTTCTGTTTTATATTTCTTCTCTAAAGAGTCCCACAACTCTTTGGATGTTTAGAACGAACAATAGATGTTAGGGTGTCGTCTAGCCCATTCAAAATATAATTCCGACACAGGAAATCGTTGTTATGCCAAGCATCAACAGCGATTCTCTGTTGGTTGTTGGATTTTTCATCACTGACGGTAGGGGGATCCTCCTTCAGAAACCGGGACAAAATTAAAGTTGTCATGTAGAACATCATCTTCTGTTGCCATCTCTTGAAGTCATCATCGGAGAATTTCGTCGGTTTCTCGCCATGAACACGAGCAGTAGCCATCGGAGTGAACGATCTTGAAGCCATCGTCTTGAAATAGAAACATATCTTTTCGTCTTGCGATTGTTAGGAAAAAGTGTATGGTTTCTGTTTCGAAAATGGCTGAGTGTATGGATTGTATGGCTAAGTCGAGGCCTGAATTAAATTCAGTCTGCACAAGACAAAAGACGCCCCGTATACAAAGTGCTTACGGTTCCAGTGTTCGTCTCTAAGATACAACAACTTCATAATTCCGGTTTAGCAGCACTTGCAAAAACCGGAATCACAACGAGCTCTAAGTGTTTCTGACTTTCAAGCTAAGAAGGAGGTGTGTCAATATGCTCGAATGCAAATGATCGGTTTATTATTTGATAATTTCGTGTGTTCATTCAATCAGTAGGGGTCGAATAATATAGGCCTCAAGTGCCCCGTATGGAAAGATCACGTCTTTTGGCTCAAAAAGACAGGTTTTGAACGAACAGATGCACTTGTTCTGCTCTTCGATTCGACGCACGACCTGGCGCACGACCCGTGCATGGATGCAAACCAAAATGGCAAAGCTACGGCTTGACGCACGACCCGACGCATGGGCCGTGCGTGCCGCGTTCGATGCGAACCTCTTTCCCGATTGTATCCGTTAGTTAGTTAATTAATTAACAAAAAATTAATTAACTATTTTATTTTAAAGGTTTTTGGTCCAAAAAGAATAAGGGCCTTGAAGCCTAAGCCCAAGCCTAGGCCCGGGCCCGGGCCGAGCCGACGGGCGGGCGGCGGCGGCGGCGTGCGCACGCGCACGTCTATTTTGAACCAAATCCACAAGCATGTAGGTCCTCACCTCTTTAAAACTTGGGTGCCCCTAAGGGCCCAAACCCATAAGTCCAACTTGAGATAAATATAGTGTGCAAACTTTGCCTCTTTATCCTATGTGGGATGGAGCATTTCTCCTTCCCCACATTTTCCATTTTCCATACCATTTACTTTTATTAAGTGGCTAACTTCTAGCATTAATTTCTCATTCACCCGGAATTGGTTTTGAGAAATTCCAAATGTTATTCTCATCTACTCTTTTAGTAAAAATTTTTACAAATAATTTAATTCTATTTTTCATTAATGGGAACCACTTAATTATTTGGTCAAAATCGGGTCAACACACATTTTACCAAACAAATAATTCCAACAAGATTAAAGGAACAAAAATCTGCAACTATGATTAAATGAACTATCAAATGTTTATATTACAAGTATTAACAAAACTAGATAAACTTACCAATTAGTTGAGGATATATCTTTCTTAAACAAAGGTATGTATAGGAGATTGATCTTTTAAATAAGAATTAAGAGAAAAAGTAGAAGAAACTTTGATTTTTTTTTTATGAAAAATGACCTACAGGTGAGTATTCTTTCCTTCCACTTTTTCTTTCTTTCTTTGTTTTATTTTTTTCTCCTTTATTTGAAACATCTAGATGCATTTTAGCCATCACATGGCTGCCAATAATTGTCATTAAGAGAGCAATAATGCAAATTTTTCAAAAATTGCACTTTGACACCTAAAGTATATTTAAATGTTGACCCCTCAACTTATTTTTAACAATTAATTACCAATACATGTATTTAAAAATTAATACTCAACATATATTTGTAATTTATACACTCAAGTAAATCCATTGACGAAATAAACTAAATCTCAAAATATTTATTATCGGATTTCTTTAAATAGTGCACATGTAGTAACCTAACATAATTAAACTAAAAATTGAAATATCACGATTATTCATGTATTCTAATATCAATATGAAATATTAAAATGCATGTAATTATATTTATGAATGATATAAATCATGTAAATAAATATACAAAGTTTTTGGGTTATGACTGTGGTGCTTTAGGGAGTGATTGCTTGAGCTTTTATTTTGTTCTTTTTTATCTTTGGAGAGAATAGTGTGAATTTTCTTTCTAAAATGAAAATAATTTTTGAGATTGTGATTGTGATATAAGAAGAAATGTGATGATGATAGTTGATGTAATAGCTTTGCTAGTGTAATAATGAATAGATGTGATTGATGATTCGAAAAATAAAATAGAGTAAATAGTGTATTTGTGATATGATTGTGTAGTGATAATATATATATATATATATATATATATATATTGACGACAAAGGTATCCCCACACACCTAGTTACACAATTGCTCACACACTCACACTTCTTGGCCGGCCTATAGGGCGTCGTTTAGCTAGTAATGAGACTAATCCTCTCAAAGAGCGATGGGCGATCCCAAACCCACACACCGACGGTAGTTACGGGAGTCGAACACAGGACCTCAAACCCACGGAAGGTGGGCGCTCGCCACCAAGACAACCCACTGGGGGTGTGCAGTGATAATGGTTGATGTGATGTTTTTTTGTTAAAATTATAAATAGATATAATTGACGATTGAAAAAATAAAAATTAGTGAATAGTGAATTTTTTGAATATTTTTCATAGACAATCACACATTTAGTGAGAAATTCGTCCGGAAAATAAAATGAAGGAAAAAAAATTCACAAGCAATCACTACCTTAAATTTTTGTTTCTGCTTTTGGTTTAACTTTTACACAAAAATAAAATAATTTTACAATGTCTCTACTAAACATTCTCTTTTAACTTAATCACTTTTCAACTTTTATTTGCAATTATTTCTATTTTTTGATTTCCAACTACTTGTCGCTTTCGTGATAATAAATCATTTAATCTTAAAGTAGAAATATTTGCAAACATTCCTTAAACAGTTTGAGATTCGTTGATTAATTTTTGTTCGTGATAAATATATGAGAAGGATAAAAAAATAGTGTTAATGACCAATTCTATGTAATAAAGGCATATTGGTCATTTTTATATTAACTTAGATGAAAGGGAGAGATAAATATTGGAGTAACTAGTGATTACTCGACATTTCGTCATGCTCCGATCCTTTCTATTTTTGAAAAGAATATTATAATAATACTATTTAGAAAAATAAGAATGAATTTGAGGTCGTGGTTGTATATAGATAAAAATGTGATGATTTTTTTCAAGAATAATAACGATTAAGATTTGTGATATGAAAAATAAGAGAGAATAATATTATAATAATATCGTTTTTTGTTTAAAATATAAATAGATGTGATTGTTGATTTGAAAATTAAGAATAAATGAATAGTGCACACTTTTTGGATTCTTTTATAAATAATTACATTTTCATCCAAAATTTTGTCCGGAAAAAGAAGGGAGGAAAATCCGCTCACAGGCGACACTACCTCAATAACCGAGATATATGTTTAATTATACACATAATGTATGTGAGATACTCTAATCCGTATAGTTATACCTAGACTACTAATGCCTCATAGATTCAACTGTAAATATACTAGTACTTTTCGATTTATTGTTTAAATAAGTTCACTATTTTTTTTTTCAATTCGTCTTATATATATAAATATATTTAATTGTTTAGGTAAGATTTCTATTTGATCATTCTAAAAAACTTTATTATCATCTCTTTTTCGTTTAGTAGGCCATACGCTCAACTACCTCAATCACATATTAAAAGAATTTGATGACTGAAAGATCAACTATTATTAGATTTAGGGGGTCGAACATAATTGTTCTTTTTACCTGAGAGGATCTAGTTGTACGTCAACATACCCTATCATAACATTGGCCAGGTGTGTAGCAGCGATAAGGAGCTAAAGTTGTTGTCCTCAGGTTTAACTGTGAAAGATGAGTTATTAAAAAAAATAAAAAGAATTTGATGACTTTATGCTAATTCACAGCCTTGTCACGTCAACTATCATGGAAAACAATATTTGTCTAACATAACCTTTTTAATATCCTTGGCCCCCACCTTTTTGGATAAGTATTTAAAATTATCTAATACATTTCAATTAAATTTTCATCAAATCTATTTTTTTTTTTATTTGGTGAGCCGGTAAAAGTGTAATTTTCTTTTTTAACATTTCGTCATTCATTAAATCGCTTGTGATTAATAATTAGCTCATAGAAATATTATGAGTCCAACTCAAACATATAACTTTTAATTAACATATAATTCAACTTAATGGTCCAAACTAGTGTTTTAAAAATCAGACCGGATCGGCCTGTTCAACCGATTGAATCAGGAACCGGTGGTTGGACCAGTTCGATTAGATCCCAAAAACCATTTTTTACGGGTAAATCGGTGAAAACCGGTCAAACCGGTCAGAACCATTTTCTATTTTATTTTTTTTAGTGATTTTAGAGTTTTAAATTTGTATTTTGTTACATTTATATGATTATTTGAATTTTGAGTTATGTTTGATATTGATTTAATTATTTGTTTATATATTTTTCGTTTAAAATATATATTACATAATAATTGATATATTAATATATTAATATATACAATATAGCATGAAAATTTTATTCATGTTTATCAAATTGGTTGGACCAACGGTTAAACCGGTCCTACTGATTGAACTGTGAACCGGTAGCATGTCTGGTTCGCTAATCGGTCCGATTTTTAAAACACTGGTCCAAACAAATGGATGCCAATAATTTTTGGGTTGTGTTTATGTATATGGCCAGAAACAATGGGCCTACTCATCAAACTCTTTCTAATCCTCACTATTATTAGTTTATTATGGGATGAGATCTCTTATTCCATTTTTTTTATTTATTTTTTATTATATACACTGAATGAATAATCAACCCTATATACTAAAAGAAAAAACAAGCTGCCACATGTCTTCACCTGAGCAATTTGGTACACGTGTCACCACCTTATTCTTCCAAATCCATGTGTCTCCTTCATATTTAGCCATGTGGCAAACCATGTCACCACCTTATTCTTCCAATTATAAGTTGATTTACTACATCAATTTACTATCAATTTATCATCAACTTAATAATTAAATTTTCTATTTCCGTATATAACTATTAAAATCCAATCAAACCTTTAATCAACAAAGTTATATTTGGAAAAATTAATATTATGGAAAAATCGTACATTTAATATATTTATATATGTATATGTATGTATATCCAACACAATTTTTGAGAAATTTTCCTTATAATGTATTAATTAATTTAAGATATTTAATATATTTATATATGTATATCAACCATATATACTAAATTTAATATATTTATATATGTATATGTATGTATGTCCAACACGTTTTTTGAGGAACTTTCCTTATAAAGTATTAATTAATTTAAGATATTTAATATATTTATATGTATATCAACTCTATATACTAAAAGAGAAAACAAAGTTGATACATATCATCACCCAATTAATTTTGGCATGTGTCAACTCTTTATTCTCCCAATTCCACATGTCTACTTTATAATTATCCATATGACATTGATATCTACAAATTAAAGGTGAATTGATAATATATTTTTGAATTTAAAAGATTACAAATTTAAAAGATAATAACAACTTTAAGAGATAAGAAGTAATCTAAATATCAAGGATTTATCTACGCTATTATTTTAAAATTACTATCTTTCAAAAATATATTTGGTTTATATGCACCTTTTAATTCCACATTTATGCTAACTCCAACGTATATTTCAAATTATTATTAAATCCAGGTTTGACCCACTAACCAATTATATTCATAATTAAATAAATAATTCAATCCAAATTTTAATCAAATTAAATAAGCTTATCATAGATATAAATGAGTTTATCCCAACAATTAAAATTAATTTTGACATGTGCCAAATCTTCATTCTCTCAATTCCACATGTCTACTTTATAATTATCCATGTGGCATTGCTATCTACAAATTAAAGGTGAATTGTTAATATATTTTTAAATTTAAAAGATTACAAATTTAAAAGATAATAACAACTTTAAGAGAAAAGAAGTAATCTAAATAACAAGGATTTATCTACTCTATTATTTTAAAATTACAATGTTTCAAAAATATTTTTGGTTTATATGCGCCTTTTAATTCCCGATGTATGCTAACTCCAACGTGTATTTCAAATTACTATTACTAAATACAAATTTGACCCACTAACCAATTATATTCACAATTAAATAAATAATTCAATCCAAATTTTAATCAAATTAAATAAGCTCATCATAGATATAAATGAGCTTATCCCAACAATTAAAATTAAAATAAACCAATTTATTCAATATCGATATGAGGCCGAATTGTGATTATACTACAGGATCATATCAAATTATCTTTAATTTTCTCAACAAATTCGAGAAACACATCAAGGAATCTACAACTATTAGAAATTGAGGTTCGACATACATTTAAAAATATATTTGGTTTATATGCACCTTTTAGTTTTTTATTTTTTGCTACTACGAGATTCAAATCTCAACTCTAAAAGATAAAATATAAATACCAAAATAAAAGAATTTCTCACAATATCAAATCTAAAAGAAAATTAGATAAACTATAATCTCAAATATATATAAAGGATTTTATCACAATCTCACGGTCAACTTTATGTGGCCATATCGAGAGTTAAGAACAAATGGGGTTTGAAAATTTCTTCGTGTAGTTTACAAAGAAGTTTTTCAGAATCTGAAGTGAACTATTTGTATGACACTCTTGTAATTTTTGAATTTCTTTTTTAATATTTCTAATTAGTATTTTGGATCTCCTATAATTATTACAAATAAATTTGTGACACTAAAATTTTAATTTTCGATAAATCCTGTGTAACACACGGGTGTTGTTCTAGTATATGTATAGTTGTGATATCATCGTGTACACATAGACTTGCCATTCATCTGAAATATGAGTAGAATAGGAAAAATGGAACATGAAATCCGTTTATTACCGCGTGATGTGGGACCCTTTAAAATTTGAGCTATAAATTGCCGTGACGAAGCCACTCAATTTCCTCTTTCAGTGAGGAGATTTTCTTTTTGTTTTTTTCCTTTTCTTTTTTTTTTCTTTTTTTCTTTCTTTGTTTTTCTTCCTTCTTGCAGGCCCTTTCGCTTTTTCCCTCGCTCTACAAACCCTAAGCCTACATAATCCTCTTCCGATCATTTAATTGAGCTGATTTTTAGTTAGGATCATTCGAAAATGCAGAATCAGAGATTGAAGCAGCAGCAACATCAGGCTTTGATGCAGCAAGCTCTCCTGCAACAACAGCCGCTTTATCACCCTGGCCTCCTAGCTGCTCCACCGGTTCAGTTTTTTATTTTAAAAATTGTTGATTTTTTTTTTGTTTGGAGTGCATCGATGATTGATAATATATGTTCATTTTAGGTATGCGTGAGATGTTGATCTTAAGGGTTTTTTTTTTTTTTTTTTTTTCTCACTGACATTTTGCCAGATACTTGAGGGTAATTGGTTAGATTGTTTTCTTTCTCTGTCGTGTTGCTGATTGAGTTCCTGGTTGGTCGATTATGGATTGGGTTCTTTATATGGGGTCCACGGATTTCTGGTGTCATTTCATTAGTGGTCAATTATTGAACTGCGAATTGTGTGAAAGTAAGGAGCGCATTGTCGTGCTAGATTTTTTGTGTTTGCTTTTAGTACCTGTTTTACCTTTCTGAGACGAAATAGGTAAGAGCTTGAAGGAAATGTTCTATGTTTTAAGTCCAAATTCTGTGGATGTACCTCAGAAATTCAGTAGGAATATTGGGAAGGTCCTATCATAAGGTCCATGCTGAGTTCACTAGTTTATTTTTGCATGAATAGTGTTTGTCTATTACGCCTATCGTTTGTGAGTGCACAAATTCATGTCTAATGCTGTTTGTTTCGAGTTCAAAAGTTGAATGGAAGTTCCGAGGAGGAGATGCTCCTTGAGTGAGGAGCATATTGGAAAGAAATCTTGTGGAAGGCTTGCCATAATTTTATGTAAAGAGGGTTGGGCATATGACTTAAACAAAAGAAAGAGCAAGTTTCATGGTGATTGTTTGAAAATCCTTTCTCATGTTGGACTGTAGAGTATGAGTCCATGTCAGCAAGCAGTTGTTTGGCCCAGGTAAAAAGAAAGGGTTTCTGTATCATCATCAAAGGCACATAGCCTTTTCACTGAATTGGAGATGGATGTGGTCAAGTAAATTGGTGAAAACTAGTCAGACGTGACAATTGAAAAGAAAGAGAAGCAGGCCATATAACTGAGATATGTATTCTGCGCATGCCTGTTTTGGGTTCATTGCTAAGAGTCAAGGCCATATTGTAGGTTTAAGTTTTGGAACCTTTTAAGCACACCTTTTTTTTTTTTTTTTTTTTTTTGGCACAAGAGTTGAATAAAACTTGGGTTGGGATTGAGGGGTCTAAAATGGGAGAGTTTAAGGTGCGTAGCTTTCCACACTTCCAGCTTTTCAGAATGTAAGTGATATTTGATCTGTAATGCAATGTGATTTATTGCCAGCGGTGGCATCTCAAATGTTCCTGGACTATTTAGCTTTAGAATTTTGTTAGGAAAAGAAAAATATCCACTTTGCAATTTTCCTGCCTAAAACTACGTGCTTCTGTCATCATTATTTGCCTTCAAGCACGGCAGTGCCTATACGTTGCAGTTTAGGTGTTTTTGTCTCCCAGTTTTTACCCTTGGGGTGAATCCTGGATTTTGGCAATAAATTAGGAAGTTCTTTTCTTTATTTTTTTTTAAATTTTTTTTTTTAAATTTTTCATTTTGCAGATTGAGCCAATCCCAAGTGGAAATCTGCCTCCTGGATTTGATCCAAGTACATGCCGTAGCGTGTGAGTGTTGTTCAGATTTTTTATTTTTATTTCTTCTTCTTTCTTGCATGCTGTGTTTAGCCTACACGTCAATGTGATATTTTAAGTCCCAACACTGTATCCAGTTGTAGGTAATGACCTGTATGAGTCCTTGCACCCGAATCTGGCTTCAGTTCTTGTCTAATTATTTACCCATCTAATGCTGATACTTGTGTAATGTGGTGTCTTTTAGATTAGCTTTGTTTTCGTGGTATTAATTCTCCTGTCATCAATCTCTTATGTGACTGTCTAGCTTATTCATGTACTTTTTATTTTGTAATATCTGGTGGAGATTCTTATACATTCATTTATTTTTTCTTTGTTTTCTTTTCTTTTTAAACTTCTAGGTTTTTTATTTTTGAGAAACTGCAGGTATGTTGGGAACATTCACGCACAGGTGACTGAACCACTTCTTCAAGAAGTTTTTGCTAGTACTGGTCCTGTGGAAAGCTGCAAGCTTGTTAGAAAAGAAAAGGTGCATGTGCTCTCAAAGTATTCTCTTTCTTTTGGATTTTATGCACGTAATGATCTGGATTCTGTTTCTTGAGATGATGTTGACATTCATCTCCATTTGTGATCTGTAGTCATCCTATGGATTCATTCATTACTTTGATCGTAGATCTGCTGCACTTGCAATATTGACCCTCAATGGAAGGCATCTGTGAGTACTAATAATTGAGTATTTTGATCTCACATTCCGGTTTACTTGCGACTTACAAAATAAACATATCATGCTAATTAATTTCAGGTTTGGGCAGCCTATCAAAGTTAACTGGGCTTATGCCAGTGGTCAGAGAGAGGACACATCAAGTGTGTATATACCTTAATGTTTTCATACTTTTGAGATTTGGTTGCTTTAGTATATAATTTTGCATGTCCAGTTATTCTGTGGCTCATGAAAACTTTTACCTCATATGTAGGCCACTACAACATTTTTGTTGGTGATCTCAGCCCAGAGGTTACTGATGCCATGTTGTTCGCATGCTTTTCTGTTTATCCTAGTTGTTCGTAAGCATCCCTCTCCCTTTCTCCCTTTCTCTTCCCCCTCTCTCTCTGGCCCCCTCAGTTGCAATTTTTTTTGTTCATTATCTTCCAATGTGGGAAAAGAAAAGAATAAAAAACTGAATCAGCAAAGTTAATTTCTTTCCCTATATAAAGTAATATTCTCAGTGTTTTCATGTGCTCAGTGTATTAGTTTTAGGAGGTGCTGATATCTCAACTTTGGTGTTAGTGATGCAAGGGTTATGTGGGATCAAAAGACTGGGCGTTCCAGGGGGTTTGGATTTGTCTCTTTCCGGAACCAACAGGTATCTTTCCGTAAGCTATATCTAAATTTTCTTTCAATGTACTATTTCATTGACAGAGACGAATCCTTGATTATTTGTTTTTCTTTTTCCCAGGATGCCCAAAGCGCAATTAATGACTTAACTGGTGAGAAAAGTTTGAATTATTTTTTTCTTGACAATTTCTTTTTTAAGAATCTGAAATAAAACTATGTTTTCTTGCTCTGACTAGCAGAGATCATAAGGTTGCTTTATATGTCAATTTTGCAGGAAAATGGCTTGGCAGCAGGCAGATACGCTGTAACTGGGCCACAAAAGGTGCTGGTACCAGTGATGAGAAACAGAATTCAGATGCTAAAAGTGTTGTGGAACTAACAAATGGCTCTGGTGAGTAGATCGGAAGGGGAGAAAACGTCAAAATTAAAAAATTATGTGAGACAAATCATAGCTAACTGGAAGACTGTAGCTGCAGTCGTTGCTCGAAACTAAGATGGTTAAAAAGTGCTTGTAATCTTATTATAGATGTTTTGGATCTTACAAGATCACGTATTTATGTTGGAAAAGTACGTTCTAATCTTGCAGATGTTTTAGACTCTTAGAGCTTATAAGATATATTTTGTTATGGTCAAATGTTTTACTCAATCAGATATTCAGATGTAATATTCTCTTAAAGTTCGTATAAGATATTTTTTGTTATGGTCCAGTTATAAGATAAAGTGAGGGTACCATTACCACCTGAATTAGTTATATATTATAAAAACACTTTAGATTTGTCGGGATTTGTCATGGTTTACATTTTATTTTGGGAGCTAATGAAGTCCTTCATTAAACTTTTAACTAACTCTTTAGTTTTAAGCTGTTAAACATTTTAGTGGACCTTTTTGGTACAAGAAATTACTCTTTTAGGTATTTTTTTTAACCTTTAGAAGAAATTAGGGATCAGGTTCTTTGCTACCTGTCTTTCGTTCTGTACAAGACACGTGCTCTAGCTCTAGGCCATGCATGTGATTTTACTTGGCTATATCAACTCAGATGAATTATACTGATGAAGACTTTTGCTTTTACAGAAGATGTTAAAGAGGCAGCAAGTAGTGATGCTCCTGAGAATAACCCTCAATACACCACTGTGTACGTCGGCAATCTTGCTCCAGAAGTAAGTTGATATTCTCTTGTGCTTATTCCCCCTCCTAGGAAATACCATGTCCTCCAAAGCTCAGAATAAAATTTTTTGTCTGCGAGTACTGGGAGATTCAAATCTTTTTATGGTATTAATTTATACGTGTTTTATGGAGTGTGGCAACTTTAGATTTAAAGTGCGTGTAGTTCTTTTTTGGATCCATGACTATTCGGTCTACCAATTCAGGTTGGAGAATGGAAAACAAATAATGAAATGTTTTATATGTTCAATGGACAGCAGGAAAACTAAATTAATGCATCTCCGCTTTTCACTAGTTTGTTGACAATAAACTCTTCTTAAAGCTGAAACATTTTTGGTATAAGTTTTATAATATCTATTCCATTGGTTTTATTCTGTCAGGTGACCCAGGTTGATCTCCATCGCTACTTCCATGCACTTGGTGCTGGATCAATCGAGGAAGTTCGTGTCCAGCGTGATAAAGGTTTTGGTTTTGTGAGGTACAGTACCCATGCAGAGGCTGCTATGGCTATTTCAATGGGAAATGCTCAGCCATATCTCGGTAGCAAACAAATAAAGGTTAGTCTTCCATTGAGAAGATATCCATTCTACAATGAATAGGTATAGTTTTAATTACAAAAAAATATCCTTGAGGTTTAGTGTAATTACTCCCCCCACCTAAAAAAAAAAAGAAAACCCAGCTATATTTCAAAATTACAAATACCCGTTTGATATTTGTTTCTATTTACAGTTGTTAAGAAAATACAAACCTCATGGTGGTGGTGGTCGTGGTGGTGGTTGTAATACCTTAAGGGGGTATTTGTAATTTTGATATATAATTGGGTTTCTTTGTAATTAGGCCAAACCTCAATGATAGTTCTAATTATCCCTCAAGTATATTGTTAACAAGGGTAATCTTGAGCTTACATCATTTTTAAATGTTATGTGGGTATTTGTAATTTTGATAGGTAATTGGGTTTCTTTGTAACTATGCCAACCCTCAAGGGTAGTTTTTGTAATTATCCCATAGGTATATTGTTAACAAGGGTAGTTTCCTTTTACAGTGTTCATGGGGTAACAAGCCAACTCCGCCTGGAACAAGCTCAACTCCACTCCTACCACCTGCACCGGCACCCATGGCCGGCCTTTCTGCTGCTGACCTTTTGGCATATGAACGGCAACTTGCAATGAGCAAGATGGGCGGCGTTCATGCCCTCATGCATCATCCCCAGGGCCAACATCCTCTGAAGCAAGGGTCTATGGGAATGAGCGCTGGTGCAAGCCAAGCCATCTACGATGGTGGTTACCCGAATGTTGCTGCTGCACAGCAGCTCATGTACTATCAGTAATTTGTGAAGATTTCGAGATGTGAAAACTACCCATGACGCCCTGTTTGAGTTTTTTTGTTAAGTTTTTCTCGGATGTTTTTGTAATTTCTTTGTTTTCGGGGTGGCTTCCTAACTTAATGTATGCCCTCCGTGTGTATTTCCATGTGCTATGTATGATTCTTGTAGGAATTGAGTTGTGAGTGGCATCTTTGAGAAGTTTGACCCTTTTTTTTTCCTTCCTTTTTCTTGCAGTCTATTATCCTGCTTATGTTGTTCATAATTCTTGTTCCTTTTGTTGATATTATCCTTTTACGGACCATGCATTTGAAATACGTATAGGTTGCATTTGGACGAGAGGATCTGAGAGAAGTATCTCAAATGACTTTATATAAAGTTGATTTGAAATTGACTCCAAAAATAACTCAAAATGGCTGGGAGCATGAGAATTTGATATCCTTTGTATTGAACTTTTCTTTATGTCTTATGAATTTGAAATCCTCAATTTGAAACCCATCCATCCAAATGAAGAATTTCATGCAAATTCCATTGTCCTTGCAAACAAGGGCGTTGAAATAGTAATGCTTGCCTGTAGCTTTTACTGGAATGTTTAAGAGCCAATTAGTCGGTTATTGTTCTTATTGCATTTTTTTATAGGGATAATTACGAAGAGTACCCCTGAGGTTTGGTCTAATTACAAAAAACCCAGCTACCTTCTAAAATTACAAAAAGTGCCCATGAGGTTTGATTCAGTGTTAAACTTAAGAGGTAAACTACAATATATTTATAAATATGAAGGGGGATTTTGAAGTATTTTTTGCTTATGAAGGGTTTAAATGTTAGACAAAATAAAACCTTCGGGATATTTTTTGTAATTTTAAAAATTAACTGGATTTTTTTGTAATTAGGTCAAACCTCAAGGCTATTTTTTGTAATTAACCCTTTTTTATATTTTGTATTACTAGTAAATACCAATAGAAAAGCATGCCTTTCATACTATTTAGAGCATTCCCAAAAGACTCTTCAAATGAACAATCTTCTTTAATTTGAAGAGCCATCTACCAAAATTCATCTCCAATAAATTCTTTATTTTAACATTTAAATTTAGAGAATGAGTTTTCACTCTCCAATTTGAAGAGCCAAACAACTCCCTATAATTAATTGCATTAGGTTTCTTGCACTTTAAATTACCTTTATGAATGACACTTTCTAAAAACAACACAAAATTTGAAAAATTTAATAAATTACTTCCAATATTCCATGTGTATTAAATTAACGTTGGGAAAAGAGAAAATAAAGAGTCAAATACAAAGAGAGTGTTGAAAGATGTCAAAAATTTCAATTTTTAAATTTAAAGATGTCTTTTATTTTGTAAGAGATGCTCTATAAACTTAAAAGAGTCTCTTGGGAATGTTTTTAGGGTTTTATTTGTAATGGGAATTCTAAGAAAGGCATACACTATTTAGGGATTTATTTGAAGTGACAATTCTACAGTTCCAGATCCAAAGTTGGGGATTTATCTGAAGCGATTTATGTAACAGAAGATGCACATATTACTATATTGGCATGCACAAATTTATTAATAATTTAGTTCATAAATATTTTATTTAAATAGCTTAAAACTTGAAAAGTATTTATATAACAAATCTAAAGAGTACACATATCAGCGCGGACAAATTTATAAAACAAAAAAATATTTAAAAATAATTTATACAATTATGTCGCGCGTAAGTTAATTTATTAAGTTTTCAATTTTCAACAATTTCCTTCATTTAGCAACACACAACCAGCTCCCCTTGATATAAAACCCTTTCCCGCGTGTAAAACCCTAATGTTTTGATTTGAGTTAAAATCCAACAGTCTATTCTTCTCAATCCAGCCAGATAATTTTCCATAATTATGGAGGTGGATATGGAGACTTCACCCAGCTACTTCGACCCCGAGGATATCAGCACTAGAGAGCGCTTCCGCCGATACGGGTATTTAACTTTAACCCGCAAGAACTTTTGAGTGCAAAAGAAAATTTTCCATCTTTATCAATTGTGGATATTAAATTTATTATTCAAGGGGTGTGGTTAGAGTTTCAATATGCACTCGACAAAAAATTCGTATCCAGTCCAATGTAGTTAGCGCTTGGCCAAAATCTGTAAAAATGATTTTCGTACATGAGCAATAATGCTCGGCTATTGTTGCTTTTTCTGAATTCGTTGGAGTTCTTTTTTGTTTTTCAGTTTCTGGGTGAAAATGCTTTTTTTTTTTTTTTTAATGATGTTTGTGTGATGGAATACCTGAATTGAAGCTCGGCATGCAGTAGATAGTTATAGAGATTTATGCTGATAGTGTTGGAGTAGCTATTTTATCTGTCTGCATGCCGAGGTGCTTTAGTTAGTGATTCCTTTAAGATCATCAGTAGATTCGTCAAAATGTGCTATTATATATGCACCAGAAACTATAATCTGAAAGGGATATCTCCTTAATAGATTCTGAAACACCATCTCTTTGTTTTATGCATTTAATTTGATGGAATACTGGCATAAAGCAAAGTAAACATTTGCAGGAAAAGACATCCGGGTTCAAGCCTGTCTCCACACCATGATAATTCGGCGTCAAGATTTAGTAATGCTGCCCTTTTTCTCGAAAATATTAAACATGAGGTTGAGACCCTTGACTCAGATATTGGAGGAACACCTTTTGAATCAGTTTCTAAGAGGCGAGCATCCATTGATAGTCGTGGAGTATCCAAAGTTGATAGTGATACTGACACGATACGCAGGAGGGGAAGTGAATCCCTAAAGGTCTGTAAGCAGGACGCACATGAGCAAGTTGAAAGTGCAGATACTACTTTCTCTTTATTTGCTTCTCTCCTGGATTCTGGTCTTCAAGGTGCTTGAATGAAGATGCTTTGCTAATATTTTAATTTTCTGCTAATCTTATGTTGGATATTTCTGCAGATACAGACATTTTAAAATCTTCTTATTAGACTGAAATTTGGAAGTTTTGCGCTCATCATTCCTTATAGAGATTTCTTATGGATATTGCTTTGGATACAATCATATTCAAGTCTTCAATAAGCTGTTTGCTGGATAAGATGAAACAGATAATTGGATTGAACTGTGGGTTACAGATGTCAAAATTTGATTTACAGAGCACGTCAAATGTGTACCCATTTTCCTCTCCTTTGAACTTTTCAAGCTGGACAAGCTCCTTGGAAGTTTACTAATCATGGGTTCTTTATGCTTGTTTTTAGAAGGGAGTTTTGAAAAGATGAAGAAACCTTCCATTGGATCCTAAATTTCTAATAGTCAACCACAAATTAAACTAAGCACTTGATCTTCTTTGTGCACCACCCAATGATCAGTCTCATTTATCTTATGAAACCGATGAGATAACTATGAAAAATGCTGTTGGTAAATAAACATATTATGCAACAGGCAGCGTTCTTGTGGGCTTGAAATATGTCCAACAGGAAGCAACAAATTGGTGTATTTACTATTCATGATAAATGAGTTGGAACCAGCTGGCTATATGGATCTGCAAGTCACACTAGTATTGTAGTCTCCTTGTAATAACGCACAAAAATTTCACATCCTTATTTAGATGCATCAGTTTTTTTCTACAAGAAGCTGGGGATGTGCTGAGACATTATCTATCTCTTCTACAAGAATTTTGAGATTATTCAATCCTTAAATCCCATATTTTGGTACACTTTCCCTCAATGAGCATTGTTATTTTAGGATTTAACTTGGCAGTTTGCCATTGTTTTCTGCTGCAGGGTTGATGCCTATCCCTGATCTGATACTACGGTTTGAGAGTTCATGTCGCAGTGTTTCAGAGTCAATTAGGTATTGACTTGACTATTTAATTATCATTATTTCCAATTACATCTTCTGGGAGATTCGAGCTGTTGGGAAAAAATGGTAGGCAGTCTTTAGGATGTCTCCTATTAGATTGATGATAAGTGGTTGTGTGGTTGCTATTTGGCTTACCGTTGTTAGATTACTTTTCTTGTTATGGATGCTTTTCTGCTGTAAAGAAACTAGTCAAACACATGTTCAACAGGGTTGAGATTTCTGATTCAAGTTGATTATTCCTAGAACCGTTGAGATGTGCAAACAACGGACAATTTGAACTGTGATTCCTTGATTGTGTTTTTATCATTATAAGGACCAGAAGAAGGATGAAGTTATTTCCCAAAAAATACAGAAACAAAGCCAAATTCTCCTCTTTCTAATGGGCTTCATATGCCGTTCTAATTTTCTCTCTGTGACAGACATGGAAGGTTCTCTGTGCCTTATTACCTCATTCATATGCCGCTCTCGAAAGTTGCAAGATGTTACGATGTTTAATAAATGTTTCTATATGAATGCCAGCATCCCACCATGTGTATGTCTGTATGAAATGGTGGATTGTTCTTCACACCAGAATCCTCGGACCCATTATAGCTCATATAACCTGTAACTCATTTCCAGACTTTTGTACTTGTACAATGTGCTCATCATATCACTTGCAAGAAGTTTTAGATAGATTAATTGATTATGCTTTATAGTGCCAACCTGATGGTTTTGGCTGCACTTTTTTACCGTTTTTGGTGCAGATATGGTAACAATGAGAGGTACAGAATTCTTGAGGATAAATTGATGAGGCAGAAAGCTCGACTCTTGCTTGATGAAGCTGCTTCCTGGTCTCTTATGTGGTACCTGTTTGGGAAAGGTTATATATATATATATATATACATATTCCCTAAATTAATTGCTTTTTTCTCATATATTCTTTTGCAAGTATTTCTTCAAAACTTTCTGCTGTCCATATCTCATGTGGAAGCTCTTAATTGGGTAATTACTTATTTGCATCAAGTTGACACATATAAAGCATATAAATCAAATTTTGGAAATCACTTACACGATTGCATTAAAGTATTTTGTTACACCCTCCTGAATTATACAACAACAACAACTAAGCCTTATCCCACTATGTGGGGTCGGCTACTCCTGAATTATACAGCAAAAGTTAATTTATCTGTTTCACTAATATATTATTGTTTCATTAAATACTGGATCGGCTAATTTCGGATACTTGACTTTTTCAGGTTCTTACTGGAGTTGATTGAGAAAAGTTCTAATTTATGAGTGCAAATATGTTTTAAATTTTGAAAGTTCCACATCTTCGATAAATGAATCTTTTATGCCTTTTAGTTTGTGCTGCAGAAATCTCACTGTCTATAACTTTATGTTAACTTGAACAGTTCATCCTTCAAGTTAATTCTTTGATTTTTCCTTCTTTTGGTGTTGGTGATTTGTTTTACGTTTATCTTTCTGAAATTTAATGTTTGAGACTAAAGTCTTTCATTATTCCTTGCAGGAAACGAAGAGCTCCCTGAAGATCTAATCCTGGTGATTGTCATCTTTAATGAAATTATTTATTAATGTTTCCAGCATCTTATATAGCATGGCTGGATTTGGTTTGAATAATTGTATTTATGCTACTCATTACTAACTATGATCCTCTCATATTCTTTGGTGTTGATATTACCGCAAAATATGTAAGTTTGAATCATGTTCTTTATGACAGTTCCCAACTACCTCACATTTGGAGGCCTGCCAATTTGTTACAGTAAATCATACCGCACAATTATGCTTGAGGATTGTTCAGTGGCTTGAAGATTTAGCGTCCAAAGCACTTGATTTGGATAATAAGGTAATGGATGTGTCAATATTTTCTCGGTTTTACCAGATAATGAAGAGAATATAAGCATCACCGTCCTGTTTTATATTTGACCATGGTAAGTGTTAATCTATACACTTTCATGGTGGATCATTGTATTGTTCATCTCCTTGAATGGATTAGCCTCTAGAGCCATTGCATGTTACGTCGTTTGTTTGTTAGTATTATTGTCTGATTAGGTTTTGTGATTGGCCTGCCCTCTTATTGAATATGGTAAGATGTCTAGGTTAATCATGAGAAAACTGTTTGCTCCTTATTAGGGAATAAGGTAATCGAAGATTTGTGACATCATCTACAAAACAAAGTAATAATATGGTGGTAGTTTTTATGGCATTTTACCTCCTGTTTGGATCAAGCAGAGGAGGTTGTATTTATAACCGATGCTTTATTGGTGCTTTGATGTTAACATGTGTAGCGTTGTGGGCTGGAATTTATTTAGGGTTTTATAACCTAGTAATGATCTCGAAGAGAGTTAGTTATATACTTTGTAAACATGTAATGTCAAGTTTGTGAAATTTAGTTTGAATACCAATTTTCTATAATCAGGTATTAACTGATAATACAATATATATTTGTCCATGGAACTGCATCTCCTCTTTGTAGTAATAGCATCAATGGTTGTACCATGCCATTTTCACTACAAAGATTCTTTGTGAGGCTTCAAAAGATTTTCTCACTGATAATAAAAAAGTTTCATTTTTTTTTCCTTCAGGTCAGGGGTCTCATGTGGGCACTTACCTCCCGAGCTCTGGAGTTTGGCATCATACTCAAAGACATCTTAAAAGAGGTGCCTCAAATCCAAAGACAGTTCATCACTTGGATTTTGATGCTCCAACACGTGAACATACTCAACAGCTGCCTGATGACAAAGTACTTTCCCCACACAAAAGTTCTGGCATGTGCATAATTTTTTAGATAATGTCCGATACGTAGCTTCCCTTACTGCAACGGCCATCACCTTATAAATTCTGTTTACTCTTTTTGTTGCTTAACTTCACTTCATTGAATGTTTGTTCACCAAATTGCTTGTTTTTACAAATACTTATTGCTTTGTCTTTCTGTTGAAAACATGTTGCTAATTTGCTTCCTTCCGTTTGACTTTGGACCAAAAAGAATGTTTTTTCTAGGGGAGCCATTTGCAGTGCAACTTTGTATGAAGCTTATCATATAATTTCATGAGTTCTGGCAGTAAATTGTTGCTAAGGGATACTGAAAATATTAGGATGCATATTTGTGCTATAGAATAGGCAAGGATAAATTAGCAATAACTCCTGTATTTCTTTAACTAAATTTCAAACTAATCATATATCCATCAAATTTAATCGTTTTAATTGATTAGTGGAATCAAAATAACAAGAATCATGAATGACATCCTTAAATGTAGAGATGATTGGTAACAAAACAACCAAAAGAACACTAAGCTACCACAACATATGAAAGAGGTAGCCAAACACCTTCTACTATAAAATATGTTATTGAAGAGAAAATAGGGGACCTAGTTGGAACAAAACGATACTGGCTTTATGTTGCATTTTTCAAGTAGCATGTATGATGTGTTGCATGTGCTTTAACAGCAGAGGTTTTTTGGTAGAAGAGGTTTTTTTTTGGGGTGGGGTGGGGTGTTGTAGGGCTTCTTTGGCCAGAATATTTTTCTGCCACCATAAACTTCTTCCCCCGTACACTTCTGCCGCCGTATCTTTTTTGCGCCTTGTTTCCTTGCTGATTGCCACTTTCCTATATACTCCCTCTGTCCCAATATTGCTTTTGTTTTTCTTAATAAGGCTCTATATCGTAAATGGAAAACTTTGGTGAAACTACCTTCTTATTTAAAGTAATTACACTCTCTCTACTACTACTTTAAGGGTCATGTATTACACAAAGTTTTCACTTTTTCTACTCTAATTTGAAACCTTGTGCCATTTCAAATGTGAACTCCATATCTTTTTGACTGATTATTACATCTGCAGCTCTTTTGGTGTGTAATATTGGTTGCACATTATGTGTATTGAAGTTGTTTTTTCTGCTAATTGACTGTCGCATGCTGATGTATAGTTATACTAAAGGGCATATTCTTTTTACAACAGAAACAAGATGAATCTCTTTTAGAAGATGTCTGGACTCTTATGAGAGCTGGAAGACTAGAAGAGGCATGTAATCTTTGCCGGTCTGCTGGACAGGTATGAGGATCTGTTGAACATTGTGAGAGGTTTATGCTATCTTCTTTCTTTGTTCCACAATGCCTTAAGAAATGAAAAATCTGACGTCTTTATGCATGGGTGGCAACTTTGCTTTGGCAGCCTTGGAGGGCTGCAAGTTTATGTCCCTTTGGGGGGCTCAATTTATTCCCATCTCTTGAAGCCCTAGAGAAAAATGGCAAGAACAGAATGCTACAGGCCATTGAACTGGAAAGTGGAATTGGTCATCAATGGCGTCTTTGGAAATGGGCCTCCTATTGTGCATCTGAAGTAAGTAAAGAGAAGTTAGATTGCTTTGACTTTTCACTGCTTGTTAGATTCAGAGATGCACACAGAAATAAACTGAGGGCTCTTCTTCAATGCTATAGCTGCTTCTCTATGTCATAATACATACTCTTGTATTCCTTCTTGTCATGGCCATGCATGTTTACTGTTTAGTTCTGGCCCTGGAAATCGCGCCTACTTTATTCAATGTTCAAACCTCAAGCACTTAACTTTTTAAGATATCTAATCTTGTTGTGTTTCATGAAGAGTGGTGAAAATTTTAGCATATTAATCATGTATTGAAGCAAATCCAGATTGCTTGGACTAGCGGATTGTCATTGTTTGTTTATTATTATTGAACTATTAGTGAGCTGATTGAGTTCTCCTGGTTTCTTGTTTCATTGGAGAAAATTGCTGAGCAAGATGGTGGAAAATATGAAAGAGCAGTATATGCAGCCCAATCTAGTAATCTGAAGCGCCTTCTTCCAGTTTGTACTGACTGGGAGGTACGTTTCTATCTCAATAATGCAAATTCTTTTAGTACAATGTACTTGGCTTAGTTATCTTTGGAAACGGGACTTCATATTGTTCATGCTCTAAAGTTGCCAATAATCTTTGTTGCCATTCTTGTTAGCTTTCAAGTCCATTTAACTTATTATTTTTTATGTGAGGATTGTTTCTGTCAAGAATCTCTCACTTGTGTTCCTTCTCAAACTTGTCTAAACTTCAAACTATGGAAACAGTTCTGTATTTGTTGGTATGTTTAAGACTTACCCTTAGTAAGTGCTAGGTTTAAATGTGCAGCACGGTGATGCAGGATTGTGTGAAGATCTGATTTTGCAAAAGTTTCATGTCTTGTAGACAGTCTATTGACTTTAGCATGTGTAAATTAAGTTGTAATATTTAGTTTCTCAGAGGATATCACAACTTAATGTTATTAAATACTATTATATGGCAAGTTCCATCTTCTGCTGACTTTAATTGAATGGGCATATTCAAAATGTACAGATGTGCGTGCGTTGACAGCCCAGGTATTAGGTAATCAAGACTAAATTTCCCAAACCAAGCACAGGGGCTCTGCTTCAACCCATATAAAGACTTGCGAAGACGACAGACTTTCCCAGACTCCCCCTGAGCAACAAACCCAGGTGGTTGCTCCATATATACTTCCTCAACAAGATCCCCATGTAAAAAGGCATTTTTCACATCAAGTTGGTGCAAAGGCCAATTGTTTGTAGCTGCCAAGGAAATGAATAATCTAACAGATGTTAATTTGGCTACGGGAGAGAAAGTGTCAGATAATCAATCACATAGGTCTGGGCATAGCCTTTAGCTACCAATCGAGCTTTTAGACGAGCTACAGATCCATCTGAATTAAACTTGACTGCAAAGACCCACTTGCAGCCAACGACTTTCTTGCCAGGAGGTAGCTCAGTTAGCTCCCAAGTGCCATTCTCATATAAGGCATCCATTTCAAAGAATCATTCTTTCGCCGCGATCGAGGATTGGATAGGGCCTGGCGGACGGATTTTGGAACTTGCACAGAATCAAGAGAAGCAATAAAATAACAAGAGGTAGAAGACAATTGATTATATGTAACACAAGATGAAATGGGATAAGTACACTGACGTCTACCTTTTCGAAGAGCAATGGGCAAGTCGAGATCAGGCGTAGCAGGATCCGGTGACGAAGACGATCATCAAAAGCGGGGACTAGGAGCAGGAGGAGGAGGGCGTTTGGAATAAACATGAGTAATTGGTGGTCTAGGGTGTACCAACGGTAGCGGGGGTGGTATCGGAGGAGAGGCAGAAGGCAAATAAACTAACACCTCATCAGTTGCGTTAGAGCAAGGTGGTGAGGATGAGTTGTCGAAGAATGGGATGGTCTCATGGAAAGTGACATCACTGTTGACACTAAGTACTTGTTCAACAAGGGAAAAAACATCTATACCCCTTTTTGAGACGGGGAGTAATCCCAAAAACACATTTTAAGGACTTAGGATCTAGTTTTGTCACGTGAGGACTAACATCACGAACAAAACAAGTACACCCAAATATACGAGGTTCAACAGGAAACATGAGTGTGTTTGGAAACAAAATTTGGCGTGGTGTCGATCTTTGTAGAAACCGTGGAAGGCATGCGATTAATTAGAAAACATGCATGAGACACAACATCGGACCAAAAACGTTTATGGACATGAGTGTGAAACAAAAGAGCTCGAGTTTTTTTCAAGAAGATGTCTATTTTTCCTTTCAAAGAACTCCATTTTGGGGTGGAGTATCAACACAAGAGGATTGATGAAGAATCCTATTGTTGTTTATATATGATTGAAAAGATGAAGAGAAGTATTCTTTGTCATTATCGCTTCTCAAGATTTTGACCGAGACATTGTGTTGAGTTTTGATTTCAGCACAAAAAGATTGAAAATGCGACAATAATTCAAAGACGAGATTGCATAAAATATAGCCAAGTCATACGAGAGAAATCATCCACAAAAGTAACAAAATAACGAAATCCATTAGATGAAATGAAACATGGTCCCCAAACATGGTCCCCAAACATCGAAATGAACTAGCTCAAACCTATTGCAAACTCTTTATTTGTACGAGGAATGTAAGACATGCGATGGTGTTTAGCAAACTGACACGAGTCACAATTAAAAGACGAAATACTATGAAACTGAGGGTATAACTTCTTGAGTAAAGGTGCGGAGGGATGGCCTAAACGACAATGGGCTTCAAACGGAGTCAATGTGCTGGAACACGCTATGGGTCGAGATATCGGGTTGTCCAAAATGTAGAGGCCTCCTGACTCACGTCCTTTACCAATAATTTTCTTCGTCGTAAGATCTTGAAAAACACAATGATTGGGAAAAATGAGACAAACGTTAAGAGACCAAAGTGAGTTTGCTAACAGAAACAAGATTAAAGGAGAAGGCAGGCAGATGAAACACAGAAGTTAAAGGAAGGGTTGGTGTAATATGAATAGTGCCAACACTAAGAACAACACATGTAGAACCATCTGCTAATGTAACGGAGGAACGATGATTAGTAAGTTCGGAAAAGAGTTGTGGATTACCTGTCATGTGATCTGTGGCACCAGAATCAATGACCCACTGGGAGGTTGAAGAAAGAAGACATGTAGTAGGGTTACCTGACTCAGCGAGAGCAGTGACTGACTGAGGATGCTTAGATGCTTCCTGAAATTTTAAAAATTTGGCATATTCATCTGCCGGAACCGAAACCACGGAATTCTGAGTGGGTGGAGGGGCCTCGTGTGCAGAGGCCACGTGAGCAGAGGCAATATAGGCGGATTGAGATCCAGATTTCCGCGAATTCTGGTTTTTCTTGAGTAACATCTGACAAGTTCGTTTCGTATGACCCGATTCATGACAATAATAACATACTACCCCAGAGTCTGAATTGCCAAAATTCCGAGAACCATTGCCACCACCCCTGCTAGTACCCTGATAATGTGATCGACCCGACGATCCACCGTTTTGACCGACAAGAGCACTTGGCTGTGGAACAGACGACATTTGAGAACTAGGGACCGTACGTAAGACCCTAGTAAAAGCCTCCCGCAATGTAGTAACATCGGTATTTGACAGAATTTGGGATTTAGCGACGTCAAACTGAGAGTTGAGACCAGCAAGGAAACTCATAATAGCCATTTGTTCTCGCTGAGCTTGTTGAACTTTGATATGTGTACTAAAAGGCAAGAGGGCATTCAACTCTTCATAAGTACGCTTGAAGTTCATAAAATAGGTATTATGTGACTGGTCCTGCTGTTCCGCCCGATAAAATTCTTTACAGACATCAAAGATTCGAGAAATATTTTCTTTTCCCGAAAAAACAAAAGAGAGATAATCCATTACTTCTTTGACATAATCACAATGAGTGATATGTCCAGACTGTTCGACCTCAATCGAATTACGAATCTGTATCAAGAGAGTAGCATCAATTCTCATCCACTCTGTGTATTTTGCATCAGTGGTAGGCGGAGGGTCATCAATAAGGTGACTTTCCTGTGAAATACTCCGGAGATACAGACGAACCGTCTTATTCCAATCCAAATAATTAGTCCCATTTAATTTTTGATCAGTAAACTTAGCCACAGAACTAACCAAACTTGACAAACCCGGTTTACTAGGATCAGCCATAAGAGAACAAATAAGAAGGAAGAAAAAAAAACTTCCAGATTCAAAGTTTGACCCCAGAAAAGCCAAAAAAAGTCGCCGGGAAAATGAACAAACCGGAGAACAAGGGAGGGAAGACGCCGGCGCACCCCACCCAGGCAGCCGCTAACAAAAACAGTGATCCACGCGCCCCCACGCACGGGCGCGTGAGAGACGTGCGAAAAAAAAAAAGAAGGCGCGTGTGACACACATGCGCGCCGAGTTCTGACGATCGGACACCGGAGATGGCCGGACGGAGGCTTGCGAAACCCACTGGCCGGGCGGTGACGACCCAAGATGCTGCTCACTGGGCAGCCGAAACCCTAATTTTGGGGCAACCAGAACCCTGAAATTTGGGCAGCGGAAAAGATGAACCAGAGATGTTTTGTGGCGATTGATACCATGTACAAAGTGATAATCTGAATTTGTGTGTATTGAAGTAGCTGATGCCAGCTTATATAGACAATATAAATCACCTATTCCTAATCAAAGTAGAAAACCTATTCTAGTTAAAATAGAAGTCTAGAAAACCTAGAACATTAAATCTCCTATAATGAATATAAATCTATATCTATAACAACAATAAAACGGTTAACCGATTCTGACTCGTAGACTCGATAAGTTATTTCCTAATTGGAAAATATGGCAGAATGCTGTCATATGTTTTGAGTTATTGTCCTGGACGAGCAACTTAAATTGACTGCCCACATCCAATATGTCCTCAACCTGAATAGTTACTGTAGCCACTTTTGGGATGTGGTGTTCTTGAGCTTTCCATGTCTGGTTGTTCAGTTGCAGATTAGAATCTCCATATATGTTTCTGGGGGCAATATCCACAAGCTCTCTGCATGCATCTTACTGAAAATCTCTATTGAAGTTCCATGCCCTCTCTCTCTACATTTTTTTTGTGGTGGGTGGTAGTGGTGGTGCAGGAATGGATATATCTCTAATATTATATTATTGAGTTTTACTTTCTGTCATCAGTTGGAAATGTTGGTCCAGTTTGTTTGCCCTCTTCTCGTGTCCTTGCTCATTTATTTGTGCTATTCGTTTTTCTTTTTCAGTCTGCATGCTGGGCAATGGCCAAGTCATGGCTTGATGTCCAAGTTGACATTGAAATAGCTCGCTTGCGACCAGGTGGAATGGATCAATTCAAGAATATTGAAGAAGCATTTGAGAGAAGTCCCGGGGAAGGAGATCTTGCTTCTCAACAATCTAATGGACCAGATAGCTGGCCACTTCAGGTTCTGAATCAGCAACCAAGGAATCTTTCTTCCCTTCTTCAGAAGCTTCATTCAAGGTACGTTTGTGTCATGTTTATGAAATTTATTTTTTCTATTCGACAACTGATGTTTAAATTCTCCATGTGCATGACTTAGTGACACTGTGAATGAAGCTGTTACTCGAGCATGCAAGGAGCAACAGAGGCAAATTGAGGTAACAATCTCTGTGGACAGGAGCTTTTTATTTTGCTTCAAAAATGCCGTTCTTGAAAATATCAGTCCTCATTTTAAATCACTAACTTCTACATGATGCTTGTTCACCAATGCACTATTGATGGTTGCCTATACATGGAAATAATGTAGTCTGTCCTAATATTTTGTGAGATTATGCTTCCAAATGGTTTACTCATTGACATCGTTATTTCTTGCTTTATTTGATTTCACTTATGTGAGATTGTCTTAATTGTAAAGTAAAGCAATCTACGTCTAACATTGATATTGGATTTCTTTAACAAATTCTTTTACCTCAATGTTGATCCATGTGGCATCTGCGACATGTTATTGAATTTATTGTTTCTTTGTGAACATGCACATTGGGGATGAGGATTGTTTACCAATAACTAGCGACACTGCATCTGTAGATCATTTGTTTGACCTTGTTTTCTGATGGATAAAGATCAGACTTGATATGATATGAGTAGTGCATGGATAGTACAGGAGAAATGTGGGGAAAATAACTGTATTGCAACAGTGAATCTGAAATAACTGTAGTGCATGTATTGTCTTTTCATCTCACTTTCATGAATTGAAACTATTGCTGTTTTTCATTTTTTTGAATGTTACACTTGTGGATGTGATTTGTCGTTGTCCTCAGCATGTTGTGACAGTGATATTGCACTGTATTACTGTTGAAATACCAGCACTTCTCTTGAAGACAAAAAATTTTTGAACTTGTTTTTGTTCTTTGTGTTTCTTCATGTATTATTGTGATATTTTATTAGAAAGCTTAGTATACTCTATTCTTGGAGAGCACACTTTCCAATATTGAGAGTCATTGACTAAAACCTTTGTACAGATGAATCTTATGTTAGGAGACATACCACATTTGCTGGACCTCATTTTTTCATGGATATCACCTTCGGAGGATGACGAAAATATCTTCAGGTATACTGTTTGTAATCATTTATGAACTCAGATTCAATCTAGGAACAAATAGTTTTGTTCTTTTTAACCAGTTCATTTATGTCACCACCCCCCCAACAACACACTTGGATGTTACATTCTAAGTGGATACATGAAGAATACAAATAAGTTGATAATTACAATTTGTTTAAACATGCATCCTATTGTCAGACCTCATGGCGACCCCCAGATGATGCGCTTTGGCGCACACTTGGTGCTGGTTCTTAGATACTTACTTGCAGATCAAATGAAAGATACTTTCAGGGAGAAGATAATGACAGTTGGTGACTTCATTATTCACATGTAAGTGGATATTTATTTAGTTGAGTCTATCACTTGAGGGTTTCTCGATATGCATGTCCATAATTTATGAATTTATGGTCTTTCTTTCTTTGATTTTCGATGCAGGTATGCAATGTTTCTTTTTACCAAACAGCATGAGGAGTTGGTTGGGATCTATGCCTCTCAGCTTGCTCGCCATCGTTGTGTTGATCTCTTTGTCCATATGATGGAGTTGAGGCTCAATAGCAGGTTTTTTGTTAGATGCATTAAGCAGTTTTTGTTGACAATTCATCCTACAGTTAATTTCATGCCATGCTTCCAAGTATCATAAGCATTTTGAGGATATCTATTTTGGTGTATTTGATATTTAACAATCTTGTTATGATTTTTTTTTTTTTGCTCTCTTTGTTGCTGTCTTTGCCCCCTTTTTTCTCATTTTCAATATGGCCACCCAAATGATGTTTCTCGGACTAGTGAATGCCTTGGCAGCTTTTACATCCGTTTTCCATTGGCTTTTTGATGCATAATTTATCAATGAATCATGTAGATTTAGAACAAGAATGTTGCCATATAAAGAGACAAAGGACATCTAGAAGTAGGATCATATGCTCATCATTAAAGTTGTTTCTTCATTCAATAGCTCCCACAATTTAGTTTTGTAATATTATTCCTTGCATTTTCTCCATCTACAGTGTGCATGTCAGATACAAGATCTTTCTTTCAGCTATTGAGTATTTGCCTTTTTCTTCTGAAGATGACTCAAAAGGCAGTTTTGAAGAAATCATTGAGAGGTAACTTCATTGCTATCTAAGACTTTTTTGAAACTTTGTGTATAAGACTGCTCATGCATTGAAATTTTTCTCTTGAACAGAATTTTGTCAAGATCTCGGGAAATTAGTGTTGGAAAACATGACAAGTCATCTGATGTTGCGGAGTTAAACATCGTTTGCAGAGCCTACAGAAAGCTATGGTTATTCAGTGGCTCTGCTTTACACCTCCTTCCACAATTAATGATGCCAAAGCTGTTACTGGAAAACTTGTTCTCCGTGCATTAATGCATAGGTAATTAGTTTTCTCTGCTCTTTTCTTCTAGGAGTTCATATTCTAGAATTACACCTCAATCTGATTATTTTTGTGGTGGCTAGTGCAGACTGTAGAGAGTACCTTTTATTTTCTAGTAATTTCAGCAAACTAAAGTTCAATATCTTTTCTGCAACTGTTAGCACATACATAACATTGTTAGTTCTTGGTTTATTGTTTATCAATTATAATGTTCTCCGGGCCACTTCAGGATTAACAATACAGGATAAAAAAAACTAGTAACCTTTTTGTTCTTATACACGACAGCTTTGAGCTTTCTATTGTTCTCTTCCTGTTTTTATTTTGGTTGAGTGATAGACCTGCTTTTATTGTTATAGCAATTTACTCTTTCGGGAGTTTGCTCTTATTTCAATGTGGAGGGTGCCTGCAGTACCCATTGGGGCTCACACAGTGCTTAGTTTACTTGCTGAGCCTTTGAAACATCCAACAGAAACTCTTCTTTCCACCGAAGATGATGATGTTTCTGAGAATTTGAGAGAGTTTCAGGATTGGGTATGGCCATTGACATTCACCCTTGCTGTTATTGAAAAGATAGTGATATCTTTGCTGACTCCTTTTATTGTTTCAATTAATCAGAGTGAGTATTACTCTTGTGATGCAAAATATCGTAACTGGCTAAAAGTGGAACTAGCAAATGCGGAGGTTTCACCTAGTGAACTTTCAGATGAGGAAAAACAGAGGGAAGTTACAGCAGCTATAGAAACTCTTACATCTTCATTCTTATTGCTACAAAGTGAGTTATTTCATTCCACTACTAAACATTATGAAGAATATATTGGGAAATTGATATCTACATCTGGTTTTTTGTGCTCTTAATGGGGATTGTTTATGTAGGCTCTTGTCGATCTGTATTTTCAGTCTGAGACATAAAAAAAACATAGCATGGTGCTTCAAGACAAATAAATGTTTGTTCTTGTATTCATGTTTTAGGAAAAGATAATCCCTGGCTGGTTCCAACTCAAGATCATATACATGAATCGGAGGAACCTGTATACCTTGAACTGCATGCTACAGCTGTTCTGTGTCTACCTTCTGGTGAATGTATGTCCCCTGATGCTACATTGTGCACAACATTGACAAGTGCCCTTTACTCATCAGTAAGTGAAGAAGAAGTTTTGCATCGAGAATTAATGGTAAATCTTGTAACTTTAACCTTCTTAACATAACAGGAAAAAGAATTCAAAATTCCTTCCGCTGTTCTTGACCAAAATGTGTACTTATATTGCTGCATCGTGAATGTTGCTCTGTTTAAAATATTATCTGAAGCTGTTCCATCCTACTATATTTTGTATCAAGCCAAAATGTGGCTCATATAATTTTTTTTGAGTTACTGCTTGTAGGTTGAGTTGATATTCAATTCCAGGTCTAAGTTGTGACTTGGGAATCTAGAATCAATGTTTCATTTCAACTGCCTGATGCATTCCTCTATATTGCTTTCCCATAAGTTCCAAGTCTTGGTCAATCAGTATTATTCTCAATGTGCAGGTGAATGTTTCTACCTCGCCAAGGGACAGCTCTTGCATTGAAGTAGTGGTTCGTTGCTTGGCAGTGGAAGGTGATGGGCTTGGACCCCATGATCTGAATGATGGTGGAATTTTGGGTAATGTTATGGCGGCTGGCTTCAAAGGTAATAATCTGTCATGATTCATCGTATTATCTTCGTGCTATATGTACTTTGTTTAACTGAGTATACGGTAGTTCATAAGACACAAGGTGTTTGCTCAGACAACATTAACTCTGTATGGATGAAATATTGCTGGTTCTATGCACCTCTTAGATCTTTCATTGCTCTTCTGTTTGGTGAGTCAGAAGTGGGTTGGGATCAATTTGTTTCTAGGCATTATGTAGAATTCCGACTCTCTGAATATTATTGTTCTCTCTGACTCTTCAGATTCAGCGAAAGTGCACAACCTTGTTGAAGTTGAGTTAATTTTTTAAGTTTTGGTCTGCAATTTTAGGGGTTAGGACTACCTGCATAATCTTTTTTTGCCACTGGACATTATATGAGATGTTTAAATGTGGTCTCTGCACCGTTCAATCTTCATCACAAAATAAATTATCTATATCAGGGGAGCTGGCTCGATTTCAAGCTGGAGTAACGATGGAGATTTCCCGCTTGGATGCTTGGTATTCAAGCAGTGATGGTACCCTGGAAGGGCCAGCAACATATATAGTCCGGGGCCTTTGTCGGAAGTGCTGCATTCCAGAAATTTTTCTTCGATGCATGCAGGTACTGCATCATAGCATATTTGCTTAATATGTATCCTGTAAGGTTTTGTTCTATGCGGGTATTACCTCATACATGCCAAATTTGTTTAGAATAATTTTACTTGATTCTATGTCAGGCTATTTTATCAATTATGTTCACTGTGTGCTTTGTCCTTATATTTGGCGTATTTGCAAACTTTCTGTAGGTCTCTGTTTCACTGATGGAGTGGGCTATCCACCGGAGAGGCATCACGAGTTAATTGAACTGGTCACCTCTCCTGAAACTGATTTTCTTCATTTATTCAGCCAGAATCAATTGCAGGTAAGCATTTTTTTCTGTTTTTCTCTGTGTAACTAGCAAATAGATGACAAATTCTAAATTTTCTGTTAAATAAATTAGTTTAAAGATTTAGATTTGTGTGATTCAAAGGTTTAGTTTTTTTAGTTTCCTTCTTCCGTTGGATTTTATTCATCATTTAAAATTTCGAGTCGATTTCTCTTGATCCAATTGAGTCCACTTGGTTCAGTGAAAAATTGGAAACTAAGTGTATTATTTGTTCACTCAGGTAAAGAAAGCAAAATAAATCCCTTTACATATATTATACTTTGTCTGAATCTTTACAAAAATGATAACCTGTTCCTGAAAGCTAATAAAGCATGATAAGAGACCATCCCTTTCAACTTTTTTCAAATGTTTATCACTAAGCTTTGATGGACTAATGATTATTTAGTGCAAAAAAAGTTACCCAGCTGATTAGTATTGACACGTTTATTACATGCAGGAACTCCTATTGTTTGAGAGAGACTATTCAATATATGAGATGGATCTTGAGGAGCTGCCAAATTCTTGATTTGCATAATGTGAACTCAGTTGTGATGCAATTTTCATACACAGAGGCCAAGGCCCAGGAATGAAAGCTAAATTTACAGCATTTTGCATTGCGTTCACTTGCATGGTTTTCATTACCAGCCTCACCTTGTGCTTTGTTCACATTGATTGCAAAGTGGACATTACAAGTGACCTTGGGCTGTATAAATTCAAGGCAACAATTTTTATAATTTATGTCTTTCGTCTATGGTATAATTTTTAATCTCACTTAAGTAATGCTTCATGATGGTTTTATGGTGATGATCCAGATGAGATTTTTGGATGGACCAAGCGTAAAAGCTCCAGATCTATCCATGACAAGTAGTAGACCAAGAAAATATGAGTGGTCCCTCAAGTTAAATGTGGATCAAATGTCCACTATGAAACCGTGGCATTTCAGTGATTTAATTCTTGGTTCATCATGTGATTTCATCAATAGATATATTTAGTATTTTAAACAAGTTTAAATGAGTATATTGCAATTTATTTTCCATTTAATAATTGTAATGTTTGTACAAAATAATTCACCTTTTGCTTCTCTTTCACCACTTATATTATATCCCCAATTAGGGAAAAGTGAGTGAAGAAAAAGAAAGAAATGAGAGACGGGAAGAAAGAGCAAAGGAAATGAAATACAACAAAAGTAATTGTGTACAGATTTACAATTAACATTGTTTTAATAGACCATATTTTGAGAAAAATGCCTCATGTAATATTACCCTTTTGACATTCACTTCTTGAGCTCTTGTAATGTCTTTTCTAATTTTTTAATTCGATAAACATCAAAATCTAGCAAAAATTCTTGAA